>JAFNEN010000631.1:0-294843 GCA_019343175.1 Oedothorax gibbosus | reverse complement strand
GGGCCTTATGTGCCACTTGGCACGAAGAGGATAAGTGAAGTAAGTAAGGTCCGCCAATTCTTAAAGGACCGAAAAGATATTAACGTATGGAAGTCTGACCGACATTCCCAGATTTTGGAACGAAATGGTCCGGGCACGTCATCCGTTTCGGGCCGAAAGGGAATTGCTATACTGGAACGCGATTGAAATAAAAAAATCAGGAGTCAATGTTCTGGCCAGTCAAAAATTATTATTTAACAATCGGGCAGACACTCAAAACCCAGGGTGCATTCATATTTCATAAAATTTGTTCATTCTACATTTTTTTTAGTGAAACAAAAAAAAAGTTCGCAAAAATTTCTAAAATATGCAGTTGGAACGATGGACCCGTTCCTTTTGAAACTGTGGACCGGACCGATTCGTTCCTTTTGAGGACCCGTTCCCTCGCACCCGTTCATTCCGGACCGACCCATCACCTCGTGAGTTGAGTGTTGAGTTCCTTATATATGGCATATGCAAGTTAAGTTACTAGTAATCTTCTTCTTCAAACAATTTTGTTTATTCTCAATTGAGTTAATTTTATAATGTACGTGGTACAAGTCGTTCCTCTAAAGGACAAAAGTGAAATCGCTTTATCTGTTTAGTTATCTAAGGCCATGTCTGGTGCAGAAAATTTGCAATGCGTCCCTGGAAGACAGTTCCTAGCTCGATGGCGTATTAAAAATGCCAGCATGTGGCTGCGGTTCCGCAGAGTGGCCGTTTGGCGCCAAGGAAAGAGCCAAGGTGGAAATGGCGCCAAGTAAAAGAGCGATAAATAGTATTATATAGCAACTGCTCGGTTAAAGGGGAAACTTGGGGAAAATTTCAGTTAAGCAGTAGAAACAGGAAACTCTTCATAGGTTCATTAGGTAGACTTTGATTCGATGTTTTTCTTATTGAATAAGCAAAACTATTTTGTTTTTCACTTCCCATTTGTATTTTTAAGGATGGAATTTTGTTTTTTATTTAATTTATAGTCAGATCAAAATGTTTCATTTTAGTTTTGTTACGTTAATGTTTAGTAATGTCCATTAAAAATAATGTTATTACGCTACTTAAATAATATCTGTTTGACAAGTGTGAAAAATTGATTTCATGCATGTTTCAGAGGGTATTTTTTTACAACAGTATGTTAAGTTATAAACTTCCGAAAACTACACCTAGTTTAAAATTCCAATTTTGTATGTGCTTTGCATAAATCGAAATCCAGAATAAAGTGCATGGAACGGCATATATAACTTATCGACGTGCATGAAACAGTTTTGAAAGATTCACTTTGCGATGTGATTATTAATTGGAAAAAGGGTTTACTTTTGACTGTTTTGAAAAATAAATGAAATTGGTAACAGATTAATAGAATTTGATTTAAATATTTATGTCAAATGTTAACGATCATAGGTGGATCCAGAACATCAGCATCAAGGGGGGGGGGGGGGGGGGCTGACTCGTGGCTCAACTGGAAATAGAAGGGGGGGGATTTTGGCCTATGATAACAAGAAACTTATTTTATTTATTGCGTAAACTAATTATAAATGCTTCAATTAGTTCATACTATTTTTAAATAATTATTCAAATTTGTATATATTACCATGTATATGATTTAACAAGTAGGTTTGTAACAGAATCTGTCACTTAACTCGCTTCCACATATTTGTGTTTAACAGGAAAAAACGCGCCAAACACAACATTAATTCTATATTTAACATTTACAAGCTAAATTTGGCTAGTTTCATTTATTTTATTTCGAAAATTCAATAATTATTACTTATCGTTTGCAAAAATTAATTTATATTTTAAAGAATAAATATGTCATATTCCTCGCTTTTAAATAGAATGAAAACATTTCATATCAACATACATGGATTCCGTAGTGAAATATATTTGACGTCTTTCAAACTGATCGATGTCGCAAAAATAAATTTATTTTAATTTATTGTCTAAAAGAATTAAAGTTTCTCGAGCGATTGTTGCGAATGGCAAATGTGATTTAATTCTAATAAAAACAGGGCCTTTAGCTATTTGTAATTCAAAGTTTTAAACGCCAAAATTAACTATTTTCATTAATCTTCTTTCTCAGATTTAATAATTAGACTTTATCGTTTGCTAAATTTGTTTGAAGTTCGAAGAATAATGATGTAATCTTTTTAATAAATATTTTTGTCGCCACAATTTCCCATTTACATTTCTTTCGAAAATTCACTTATTTATAGTTTGTTAAATTAATTTACAGTTCAAAAAATTTATAATTTGTACAATTGATGCTTTAAAAATAAAAGCGAAACTTAGCATTTTTTATGCCAAGTTAGAATTCTCTATGCATCTTTCTACATACATATATATAGAACCATTAAAAGAACTCTATTGTGATAATACAACAATCCAAACCGAATTATATCACATAAATAAATATTTTTTCAAAAGTGTATTTTTATTTTAACAAAAGTTTCTCGTACGTTTAACGAAATGGCAACAGTGAAAATATTAAATAAAAATGGAATTTGCATGTTATTTCAATGTAGATTAAATTTTTAGTTATTTAAATTTTAAATAAGCTTCTAGTTTAAATTTTTTAATGAAATTTGGCATGTAGCCTAATCTGATTTTTTGCTTCAAAATGACGTATCCCACTTGTCTGTGGGACTTGTGGATGAGAACAGTGAAAATATGAATAAAAATAGAATTTGCATGTTATTTCAATGTAGATAAAAAAAAATTAGTTATTTAAATTTTAAATAAACTTCTAATTTAAATTTTTTAATGAAATTTGGAATGTAGCCTAATCTGATTTTTTGCTTTAAAATGACGTATCCCACTTGTCTGTGGAACTTGTGGTTCTTTCTGTGAAAGTGGGTGACAGACAGACAGACGGACAGACAGACGGACTGAACGATTATAAAACCTTCCACTTTTTACGTTATAAACGTAGTGTGGAAGCTAAAAAGGACCGGAATTTAACGACTTCTGAGAATCTGCAATTTTCCGGACTTCCTGAAATTCGGGATTTACCGATCTTTGAGATTTTGTTAATAATTAATTTTCAAAAAATTTCGATTTATCGATTTTGAAAGGCTCATGAATCGCCGGTTTTTGAAGGTTTTTCATCAATCAGTTAATATTATTAAACAAGTAGGTTTGTAACAGAATCTGTCACTTAACTTGCTTCCACATATTTGTGTTTAACAGGAAAAAACGCGCCAAAACACAACATTAATTCTATATTTAACATTTACAAGCTAAATTTGGCTAGTTTCATTTATTTTATTTCGAAAATTCAATAATTATTACTTATCGTTTGCAAAAATTAATTTATATTTTAAAGAATAAATATGTCATATTCCTCGCTTTAAATAGAATGAAAACATTTCATATCACCATACAAGGATTCCGTAGTGAAATATATTTGACGTCATTTCAAACTGATCGATGTTGCAAAAATAAATTTATTTTAATTTATTGTCTAAAAGAATTAAAGTTTCTCGAGCGATTGTTGCGAATGGCAAATGTGATTTAATTCTAATAAAAACAGGGCCTTTAGCTATTTGTAATTCAAACTTTTAAACGCCAAAATTAACTATTTCATTAATCTAATTTCTCAGATTTAATAATTAGACTTTATCGTTTGCTAAATTTGTTTGAAGTTCGAAGAATAATGATGTAATCTTTTTTAATAAATATTTTTGTCGCCACAATTTCCCATTTACATTTCTTTCGAAAATTCACTTATTTATAATTTGTTAAATTAATTTACAGTTCAAAAAATTTATAATTTGTACAATTGATGCTTTAAAAATAAAAGCGAAACTTAGCATATTTTTTTTTATGTTAAGTTAGAATTCTCTATGCATCTTTCTACATACATATATATAGAACCATTAAAAGAACTCTATTGTGATAATACAACAATCCAAACCGAATTATATCACATAAATAAATATTTTTTCAAAAGTGTATTTTTATTTTAACAAAAGTTTCTCGTACGTTTAACGAAATGGCAACAGTGAAAATATTGAATAAAAATGGAATTTGCATGTTATTTCAATGTAGATTAAATTTTTAGTTATTTCAATTTTAAATAAGCTTCTAGTTTAAATTTTTTAATGAAATTTGGCATGTAGCCTAATCTGATTTTTTTCTTCAAAATGACGTATCCCACTTGTCAGTGGGATATGAATATGAACAGTGAAAATATGAATAAAAATAGAATTTGCATGTTATTTCAATGTAGATAAAAAAATTTAGTTATTTAAATTTTAAATAAACTTCTAATTTAAATTTTTTAATGACATTTGGCATGTAGCCTAATCTGATTTTTTGCTTTAAAATGACGTATCCCACTTGTCTGTGGGGCTTGTGGTTCTTTCTGTGAAAGTGGGTGACAGACAGACAGACAGACAGACGGACTGAACGATTATAAAACCTTCCACTTTTTACGTTATAAACGTAGTGTGGAAGCTAAAATTATAATAAATGAAATATTAAAAAAAATAACGTTTTAAAAAGTATCACTTAATCCTATGTTATGTGGTGTTGTTTCATTAAAATTGAAGATTGTGACTTTAAATATTAACTAACTTTAACCCTACGAATATCCCACCCTGTTTTGAGGTGTTTTTTTTTTAATTCCATTAATTTATATGGAGAGCCTATTTTAAGTATAAAATACAGGTTATTTTAATTAAATTATGGTTTAGTAACTTTTGTTAATTTGCTAATAACTTTTCAAGTACAAATTTGAAATTTAGTGGTATAATTGGTTATGCGAGCGTCCTTGAAAAATTTGGAAATAAAATAAGCCTTGAAATGTGCTTGAATTTTTTACTAGCAATTTTGCTGACATTAAATGAATATAAATAAATGAAATTGGTAACAGATTGAATTTGATTTAAACATTTATGTCAAATGTTAACGATAATAGGCTTTCCGATGAAGGTCAGTAACACCTTAACAACTCGTGAAATTCAACAAGCTGCGAGGTGTTATGTTACAGGAGGGAAATTCGCGGCCTCTTCATTTTCCGAAAATTCAATAATTATTTCTTAATATAGATACTTTTGTACTATTCTTAATATCTATGAGGTACTATTCTTAATATCTATTCAATTATTATTCTCTTTGCTAAATTAATTTATGTTTCAGAGAACGAATATATAATACTAGCTTTATAAACCCGGCGTCGCACGGGTGTACCCTTAATAACGGTGATTCTTTTTTTTATGTAACCTTTTATTTTATACCAATTGATCCCTTCTCCACTGGTCAGCACTCTATCAGTATATTATAATTTCCTCCCATTCTACTATCAGCATTAATTTAAAAAAGAAATCCGATTGTGTATCCAGACCCTTCTAGAAAGAGGGCTTTCCCATAGACATTGTTAAAATTGTCAGAATAGCTGTGATATAATGGTCAGTTAGTTTCTATTTGCCTTCCTACACCCGAAAATACCCAAAATGTGATGACCATTAAACTCCATATTCGACCACTCGACAGGGCTGGGGAGCCCAGTCGGTAAAGGCGTTTGCCTTGCATGCGATAGGTCCCAGATTCGGGTCCGGGCATCGTCAAAATAACTGCCGACCTTTAAACGGCCCATGCAGCCAAAAATGTCCTGTGTCCCACATAATACCCCGTGTGGTGGGAGAGCACGTTAAATATTTTTCAAAGTACCGACGCTACGTACGATGTCGTCCTTAAAAGTTGCATTGGGTGCCTACTCGGGTGTCGGCTCGTCACCTGACTGTGGTTCTAAATTAAGACGTCCGTGGCCAATAGCCCCGGTGTATAAATTAAAAGTTTATAACAATGCTATTCCTGTGGAAAAATCGGCTCACGCTTTGCCTTCCTACACCCGTTCGGGTTCGAATTTCGAAAAATCGCTTCTTAAATGACGCCTACGATATAAAAAGAATATTTTCCTAAAATTTGGTAGCTCTACCTCCAGTAGTTTGGGCTGGGCGTTGATACGTGAGTCAATGAGTGAATCAGTCCGTCAGGACTTTGCCTTTTATATATAGATTCCTCGCTGTCAAATAGAAGCAAGACATTTCATATCAATATACAAGCGAAGAATCTGTTTGTGAACTATATTTAACGTCACTTCAAAATGAATTATGTCACAAAAATTAATTTCCCTTAATATATTATTAAAACGAAATAAAATTTCTCTAGCGTTTGTTGTTGATCGCAATGGTGATTTAATTCTAAAATAAAAATGACTTCTTATGCTTTTAGGCGTTTGGATCTCATCCCATTACGTTAACAGTCTGCACACTTAACCGTGTGCGACTTCGATTCCTGCCTTCGCCCTGGCCCCTGGGTGTACCTTCTCTCTCTGTTTCAGTAAAACTTCTGTCTGTGTCGGTTTTACTTAAGGAAGTTGACGTATCACACTTGCCTGCAGCATTTGTAGTTTGGACTATGAAAGTGGGTGACGGACGGACTTACGAATTGTAATATCTTCCACTTTTTACGTAATAAAGGTAGTGTGGAAGCTAAAACGAGTTTTAAGAACCGTTAAAAAATAACTTGGTAAATTTATCCATAACTTGCATTATCGTTTGGTGGTTGCAAAGCGTTTATTGGTAAATGTTTATTCAAATTATTGATGTCTGTCAAATGTCTAAGAATCTTTTCTTATTTTAAGTGCATAGTGCATACAATGTATCGTGATAGATATATGACCGTTGTCAACCAGCATCAGCGCCTATGTAATGTTTGTTATAGAATCGGATTCGCAGTAAGTTGGTGTTCCTTTTATAGTTCTAGCTATGATCAGATTTGTCAACCATCAGCCTCAGCACCTAGTAATATTTGTTAGTTTGAGACGTAATCGTAGCAGATTTTTGTTTCTTTTTTAAGATTTTTTCTGAAAAAATCGATCAACCAATCATAAATCCTCGTAATATCTACTAGTTGGCAGTGTAATCGGCATAGGATCAGGGTTCAATTTCTTTCTTAGTTTTAGTTCAGGACAGATCAGTCAACCAAATTTTGAGGTTCTTTGTTGTTTCCAAAATTACGATGGCCTTTGTCTTCGTCACTACATAGGATTTTTTGTTGTTGCTGAGGGAATGTTATTGTGTTTTTAATTGAAAAACAAAAGACAATTTATTTAACGTTTGCCATACACAAAATATGGAGGTTGCTGTTTAACTTAAAATAGAACTGAAGTGCTCGTAAACCACGAATTAACAAAACAATAATTTTTTAATGCAATATAAGTTTTAAAGGTTCGCAGTGAAATCATATTTTTTTACGTGTTTCAAACAAATTTCCCACTAAATGACCAACTTTGGCGCTTGATTTTTCTTCCATCGTGAATCGGCCGATTTAAAAGAAAAATAACCTGTAATCAATTATTTTTGAGTGATTAGTAAACAATCTCCTGCCCCCGCTGAAGGGACTACGGACAGAGCTTAGAGGAATGTTGGCAGGTATTATTAAGTAATCTTTTGAATAGACTGTGCGAATTATGGAATCAAAATTCATTCAATAGTTTGCTAAATGAGTCCAAAGATTTAGCAAAAGAGTGGAGGGTAAAAACTGTTTTTAAGAACAAAAGGCAAAAGATAACGAAGCGGTTTTTTTTATGAGTAATCACAAGATAAGAGAATTTCAGACCCAGAATCCTATTTCAAAGAGACAATGTATACTATTGCTGTTTAGATATATTAATTTCTCAAACTAAACAAAGATTTCAGAGCCGTTGCGACCTGAGTATGTTCGAAATATTTACAACCGGAAAAACTCCTGTCTTCTTCAAACGAAGAGATATTAAACGCTTCCGGAAAACTGTCGGCTAAATAATACAGTAAAGACATCTCAATTAATCTTTATGACCATTTAAAGGCTCTAAAAACATGCCTAAATCTGAAATTCAAAAAATTCATTCCATTAAGGAACTGATTGAATTATTGCTGATAAAATTCAATAGTCTTGCATCCGGTTTTCCCGAGGTAATAACAGCATGCTTTTTATTCTTGACCCTTCCAGTTACACAACTGCTGAAAGAAGTTTTTCAAAATTAAAACTGATAAAAAATTACCTAAGAATTTCGATGGGACAGAAACGCCTATCAGACCTGTCACTATATTGTTCATAGAGGCAGAAACAGAAAAACTAAAGTCATCATCAGCTATAAATGAATTAGAAAATCAGTTTGCCGAAAAAAAGGCAAGGAGGGTATATAGTTAATTTGAATTGTTTGTAAAATTTTTGGAAAAGTGACAGTTAACTATGATGAATAAATATTTCTTTTAATTTTATGCATTTTTTTCTTTTGTGATAAAACTTTACCCTTCCTAAGGGCCCCCAAACAAATTTTTATACGGGGCCCCGCCAAGGCACGCTACGCCTCTGAAAATTATATATGCGTATTACAAAAAAAGGCGACTATGCGGGGAGCCCAGTCGGTTAGGCATTCGCCTAGCATGCGGAAGGTCCCAGGTTCGGGTCTGGGCATCGCCAAAATAACTGCCGACCTATAAACGGCCCGTGCAGCCAAAAATATCCGATGAATAATACCCAGTGTGGAGGGAGTGCACGTTAAATATCCTTCAAAGTCCTAACGCTGCGTACGATGTCGCCTTAACGGTTGCGTTGGGTGCCTACTCAGGTGTCGGCTCGTCACTTGACTGTGGTTCTAAAATACGACGCCCATCGCCAATAGCCCTCGTGTAGCTGTAGTGCGACGATAATTCAAACTAAACTAAACAAAGGCCAACAAATTGCGCCATTTTTAAATCGTTAGGGCATGACGTCGCCAAGAGGTTGACTCATTCTTTCATCCCTTAAGAGGGTAGATAAAATGAGGACCAAGCATGCTTGGTAACTAAACACTGGGGGTTCCGCGTGAGGTTGACCACCTAACCGGGACATATGCCTAGCACCCAGAACCCTTGGTCACTTAAACTGAAATGGGCACAGCTGGCCTTGGCCCACTAATGGACTGTTGCGCCGAGGGGTTTAGTTTATTTCAAAGTTCCCAAGCTGATTAATACTTTTGAACAAACTTGCAACATCGTAAAGATCCGAATTGCCGATGTGAAAAAATTTAATAAGTGTTTGCAATTATGTCGTGAAAACAAAAGAAAACAATTTTTAATTGGATGGTTAACTTCTGCTTTCTACTATGATTTTTTTTATTCCTTATAATAATGATTTTTAAATTTTAGCGATTGTTGAATTGTTTTCTCTAAATAGCTTGAAGTCCGTACGTTTTTATAAATACTGCCCAATTAAGACATATAATTCAATTAATTAGTGCACCCATTTTGGTTTATTAACGTAGTTTGAGCATTAAACGTTTGATGCCGTAATATATTAAATCAAAAATAAAGTGCGTTCGATTCGAATATGCAAAAAAGCAATTCTGCATCCATTTTTACTGCAAAAATTGTGCAATAAAATCAATAATACGATGTCTAAAGCCAAATTTGAACCGATTTTGTAAAGAAGAGGGGAAATCTTTAACAGTTAATTTTATAGTATTCTCTTCCTCCGTTCTGTTTCTATAAATCTACAACAAAAATCTTAATTTCTTATTTTCGCTTCCTGTCGAATATGGCGGGAATATCTCAAGGTTATCAGTGGAAACAAATATACGACGTCATCAATTCATCGAAATGTTTTATAAACTGCGTGAGATTTATGAGCCTACTGGTCGTAATTGTTTAAACTTTATAAGAGTAATAGGATATATGGGAAATATGCGTCTGGTAGACGCTTAGAACATTATTTATAACCTCTCTCCTTTATGTTTTATTAAGAGGATTGTGGTTACCCATTCTTATATTTTAAGTTAAAAATATAATATAACTGGCCACTTTTGGGTTTTTACGCCTACTTTTGTGATTTAACCCCAAAAAAAATTCGCCTGAATACTACTTTTTATTTTAAAAAATCACCCCCCCCCCCCCCTTAAAATTTCAACGACGCAGTTTGCGTCGTTGACCCCCCCCCCCCTGTAGGCACACCTGCAGGGGCGGCAAATCAATCGTAGCTTTCAAGCGGCGAATCTTTAAATCCGGCCCTGCACATATGTATCAGCATCACATCGATGGGGATCGATAACGAAACTAGTGTTTTTTTAAAACTAATTTTAGCACCAATAATTTTAGGACCATACTTTCGGTCGGTTAAAGCGGAGATCCGATAAAACTAAGGTCAGTTTGACAGGTTTTTTTTTATTTCATTACAGCTAAAAAAAAAAAATTTTTTTTTAAAGCATTGTAAAACTAGAGATCTGTAACACTACGCGACTTTCAATTGCCGTTCAGTAAATCAATACACACCTTTTTTGTAATTATATACCTTATAAAGTTTTTTTAAAAATTACTTTAAACCTAAAAAGCAGTGCTAGAAGTGTGGGTAGATGCGGGGTGAATCGTGGCCTCACTTTTTGCGAAAATGACCAACCGTCTTCTTACTTTTCATACCACTTAAGTCCATCCCCCTACTTTTTTGTTTTCTAACTCCTTTTGCACTTAAAACTTTTTTTTTATACCTATTTCTTTTTAATTGCTTCGTTGCTTGCTAGTCTTATTTAAACATGCTATAAATTCCAGTTAATTGTGCAACAGCTCTAAATCTCTTCTAAACTGGCACTAAATACATAATGAAGTTATGTTATAAATACTTCATATTTATTTTTATCTTATGGATCCAAGTAAAACAAGGATGCAGAATATACACTAAAATAGTGTAATATGACTCTTATCCGAATAAAATGATTAAATAACAATTTTTAAGGGAGGGGGTGAAGTACATGCACCCACATTACAGGTGTCACCCCACTTCTTCCACTAATCGTTCAGTCCGTCTGTCTGTCACCCACTTTTATTGCCCAAACAACAAATGCTACAGGCAAGGCTGAAAAACAAAAAGATATACGGCCTTCAATTTTGGTACACGTATTACCCGTTCGTTAACACATGTATACACGTTGTAAGGTAATGTCACTAAGTTTAAAACCAGAAAAAATTATATAGTTACACTTGCGCAATTTCTCGAAAACCTTCTTATGGCGTCCTACAAGTACTGGGAACTAGTGTACCAAGGGTAATATATCTTTTTGTTTTTTCGCAATGCCTTTGCCTTTAAATAAAACCAAAAAAGTTTTGAAAAGCAACTACCACTTGCGCATGCGTAATTTTCTCGTAAACCTTGTTTCGAGTACGTATACCAAGTTTGAATGCTTTATCTGTTTTCAGTTCGTACCTTTAAAACTTTAAAACCAAAAAAATTCTAAAAAACATCTACCAATTGCGCATGCGTAATTTTCTCGAAAACCTTATTTTGACGTCCAACTGGAACAGGCAATAGTGTGCCAAATTTAAAGGCCGTATCTCTTTTCGTTTTTCAGCAATGCTGTTAAAACCAAAAAAAAAAGTTACAACCTGCGCAATTTTCTCGAAACCTTATTTCTACGTCCGACAGGTACTGGGAACTCCTGTACCAAATGTGAAGTTCGTAACGTTTTTTGTTTTTCAGCAATACCTTTAAAACCAAAAAAGTTCTACGACAGCCTACCCCATGACAAAGGTTGGACAATCCGTTTTTTACAATCAGCACCGCACCCTCCGAAACGTGTAAAAAAACGCAGTTTGCTATAAAAGTGATTACAAAAAATAAAGGAAGACACCCCAACCACAGAGACACTACGTATCCAAATTTTTACCTTATGTATTACATAATACACAGTATCTACCCTCCGACCTAATCATCTACCCTCCGACCTAATCATCTACCCCTCCCCATCCCCACTCGACAACATTCAACAACTAAGCAAAGGAAAAATCTTCATTCTTTTCGCCTCTTAGGGAAAATAGGCGAACATGATTCTCCCTCTCTTATATCCGGAAAGGGAAAAACCAACGGCCGCTCTGCGGAACTCGAAAAAAGTCGCCAAGCGTGGTAGAAAGCTGCTGTAGGTTTGCCAACGGCCACTCTGCGGAACCGCAGCCAAATGGTATTTAAAGTTGCTCTTTAAACTAGAAGAAAGAAACATCACGTGCTTCCTTTGGCGCAACACTGATGACGAAGGTCCTGAATACGTTAAGATCTACTATTTCATATCAGTGGGTTCCTCCTACAGTGCGGATCTCCAGACATTCTCTAAAAATTCGTCCCATTGCAATCCGGGGCTCATTGACCGAGGCGAGTTCCATGAAAACGTCTTGCGCGGTCCTTCCGAAGATGTACTTCAAATTGAGTGCCGACTTTGGCCACCCTCTGGCACGGAGGTACCGATCCCAACCAGTCCATATCCAGTCGGCATTGAGATGGTCACAACAATTCAAAAAGAAACACGGAGTATTTTCCAGAAAATCCCCAATTTCAGCAAGTTTCGGGAGGGCCAGGTGATCGAATTCCACTTGGACTCTGCTGAAAGTGCTGACAGTGTGCCAAAGCTAATTTGTAGGCTGTGGATGGAACAGCAAACCACAAAGGTTTTGCTTCATGAAGCAGCCGATAATTTACAATTTGATTTTATGCTGAAGTGCAATGTTCGCTTGTTGGATGCATTCGGGGTTCGTCACTCTTTGTACCATGGCAGTGCTGTGTTCCATGAGCGCTCAACCAACACAATGAATTTTCACTTTGCCTTGTCGAATGAGCAGTTGGTGGAAAAGAAGGATCTGTACTTGCCTGGAGATGAGCTTTTGTTGCATTGGGAATTCGCCTATACGTCTAATAAGAATATCGCAAGCTTTGTTGAACGCACTTTGTATGATGAGACATCTGATCTTCAGGTGAAGCGTGAGTTAAAGTGGGGGATATATCTAGAAAGGAAGTATAATGAGCATCGCCTCTTCTTCCGTCTTCTAGCTATTTTGGCTGTAGTCTTGTCTGTGCTCCCACACTTACTGTATGACAATACACTGTAATGGTAAAAAATTACAATACAGTCACCCTCAGCGAATGTTCAAATTCTCGCCAAAAGTCAGTATTTTGGCGAGAACAGAGTGTATTAAAAAGGTTGAATGGGCGAGAAAATGGATAAAATATCCCTGAAATCCTGAATAAGGAAAAATAAACAATACCTTTATACTAATTGTACCAACTCAGGGAATGGTTGCAGGAAAATTATTTATCGCCGAATGCGGAAAAATCGCGCCAAGGGTGACTGTACAGTAAATCTAACATAATCTGCAGTCTCCAAACGGTAATTAGTGTTTAAAAACGTGCCATATTTATTGCACAATACACTAAGATTATTGTTTGACAATAGACTAAGACTGTTGATCGTTAGTCACACAGTAATTAGTATGTTTTATACCACATTATCATTATTCCGGTAGAGATTTACTGTACGGTCCCCCTTGGCAAACTATCCAAAATCGTGCCAAAAGTCCGTATTTTGGCGACTTTCTTTTAAAAAAAAAACATGATTCAAAGAAAAGATCGTATGGGAATATTTCTTATGACCAACGGTCCGATAGGGTTGCCGGAAAACGTCATTGGTGCGAAGTCATAGAATTCGAATCATCAGTCGAAGTTAGACAGGTTGCCAGAAAAAATTATTTATCGCCAAATCCGAAAAAATCGCGCCAACGGGGACCGTACAGTAAATCTGATCCCATTATTCCTACCATGGTTATTGTTGGACAGCTCACGGTTATCATTTGACAACAAAAACTTATTATTATTGATTTTGGTTTAAGAGTTGTAAGAGCTGAATTATTTCTATAATTATGCTGCATGTGAATATGCATGTCTTTCCTGAAAGTGATTTATGTTTTTTTACGTTCCAATTTTAAATAAATCTTTGTATCGAGTACGTTTAAAAAAATAATTTGTAATAAAAATCTGCAGGCCGAATTGACTATCAGGCAAAAAATAATATAAGTTTTTATACTGTCAAACTCTGTTACGACAACTCGTTTATAATACATAAATGCTCGGTCCCTTGAATGCATAGATTATATCTTGCTTATAACGAAATTTTTTAATTAACTCCTCGGTTATTACGTTAAAAATATAAGTTTGTATGATATCTAGAATGCCTTTTTAAATAAAAATTTTGTTTTCACTAATGAAATGTTATTTTATTCGCCAAATGTTGCAAAAAAGTCGCCAAATTTGAAATTTATTTCCTGCCTAAAAAATATTGCTTGGAGAGAAAGAGGAAAAACACATACTAATAGTCTATAGGACCCAAATTAATTCAGTAGATGTACTTTTATAACTTTAATTGATAATACAAATGCATAATGCATATTTTACACAATATATGCTTAATATTCAACCTTGTTTATAACGTCATTAACATTGTGGTCCCTTGAATCACGCTATAACTGGGTTATATAGTGCAGTAGAAATAAGCGAAAAAACACCTTAAACTAGAAAAAATTGGAACATAAACTATTCTTGTTGCAAATGGTAGGTAACATGCTTCTAATGAACATACTAAAAATCGCAACCCGTACTGTCGCGACAAATGTTTTTTTGGCCGCCATCTTGAAAAAACATCAATTTTTTTTTAAAAAATCACAATAAACCATAATAAGTCGAGTTTGGTATCAAATTAAAGGAAATTTTATGCTGACAAAGAATATGATATTTGTTTTAAAACTAAAAAATATTTACAAACATGATTTTGGTAGGAAACGATGAGAAAACGTCAGAAAAATATCACTGCAAGTGACGGCACCCCTTGTTATTATTGAGATGTCTAACAAAAGTTTGGTATTATGCAGGGCATATTTTAAGGAAATTTGACTGTGTGGGCAACTCTAACTTCCTCGGAAGAAGAGGGGATTGTAAATGTGCAGTTTATGTTAGTTCAATAATGGTCAAAAAAAAGAGTTGGGGTGTGAAAATTGGAATTACGGAAATTATTGCTAATGGTAGTTTTATTCGATTGGAAAAGAGTGTAAGGAACGTAAACTCTTACTTTTTTAACTATTTTAATTTCATTCATTATAATACAACCATTTATTTTCATTTTAATACAACCAATTTCAAATAACATTCTTAAAAAAAAAAAAAAAGATTTCATATAAAACCTCACTCAGTAGAGTTCAGCTTCTGGTTTTCTTTCTCTTCGGTTTTTAATTTGCAGAAATTTTATGACGGATGGCCGCGGGTTTGAATAGGCCGTCCTGCAGCCATTTAGAGCGATATCCAATCTTTTGTTTATTGTTGCAAGTTTCGTTCCGGCTCGATGGTCCGGTATTATAACAACTACCCGCTCCATCTGCATCGAATGGGGAGTTGCCACAATAAGTGTTCCCAGCAACTTTTTGAGTGTCCTTTTGGATACGACAAACATTTTCTTTAGTCTTGCGGAAGTGCAGGAACCAATGTCCGAATTCGCTGGGAAAGTGGGAATTTGATCAAATTCAGAAACTTCATTCGGAAACAGGTTGGAAAATAAATTTTCTCCGACAGAGATTATTTCTGCCGCCGATCCTGCAATGCATAAGGCTTTGGCGGTTTTTAAAGTTTCGGCCTGTTCGTCATTAACTTTATGTTTAAGAAAATTTATTGATGATAGGACAATTTCTTGTCTTATTGATTCAAAACGCCTTGAAACCATGGTGTGACATTAGAATTGACTTTCTCCCTACGTTTACTGAAAGTATCTTATTTTATGGTCATCTTCCTTTTCTTCGAAACCATTGGTATAAGGCGCATTTATCAATAACTCCAGTTTAGTTATGGCAATATTCAAAACTGTGATGATGTCTGATAGCATCGCCCATGACTAAAGTCAGTTGAAAATGTAAAGAACTCTCTTCCCACATGTTTAACATCCCTTTTGCAATATCTTTCATGTCCTCTTCGGAATCAGACAGATATTCTGCCATTGTTTCCGACAGTAAGGCAAGTTTTTAATGACTGCTTGAATTTCCTTTCTGATATGTTCAGCAAAACGGACTTCAAAGTGGCGGGGAAAAGCTCTATACTCTGGAAAAATAATCGCAAGCGATTTTGTGTGTCTTGCCGATTTTCGGTAATAGGTCAAAATACCGCTGAGATTTGCTCTCCAGAGTGTGAGTTCAGGGTCTGACGACACTAATGCTAAATCGTTTCTGTGTGCAACGCACCACACTATTACTAATTTCTTATCTAGTTCAGCTGCCCCATCCCATAGTAGGAAAGAAAGATAACCCCCTGGTTGTTTCACTCTTTTGTGGGAAGGGTTAGGGGTCACGCTTCCATGTTGCATTTTTTTACAGAAAAATTATTTTTTTTATAGAAACACATAACCACTGGAAAAAATTAGGAAAATATAAGTGGGCAATTTTATTTGACTGTGGGGGCAATTTTATTTGACTGCGTGGGCAATTGCCCAAAAAAAACCCTTAAAATATGCCCTGGTATTATGCGACTGAAAGCCATGATTCAAAGAATGGAGTCACTTAATAATAAGCAATATTGAACATACCCTCATGAAATGTACTAAAAGAATGGACAAATATTGACTGAAAGTTAACATTTAGCCTGGATTTTAAATCATTCGAAATGCAGTGAACTAACTTATGCAATGAGTTTGCCGACCAGAGTTTTCCGTTGATATAACTAATGCAGGGATGGCGAAATATTTTGTAGTTCTAAACATGGCAATGGCAATTTTTATAGACCGCAGTAAATTTACTGATTCTTCAAGTGTTTTGTGGAATTTTTTAATGGAATAACAGATAGTGCAGACCAAGCTAAAACGTGATATGATGGAAAGAGATATTCAAAATAAACTTACATTCTCTTCCAGTGATGGAAATTTATTGAAAACTGACTGAACTGCAGTTATGATGAAAATATTGAAAAAAAGGACTAGTTATTGCTGGTAAAACTCATCATTTAGATACGCGTCTTTTAACAAAGAAGACTTTCTTGTGTTCCCTTGAATAATATAATACAGACTGTACTTTTTTTTCAATTACGAGTTATCTACATTACGAAACTTCATTATTTAATCAAAACAGTCGACAAATCAGGAAAACGTACAAATATTCTTTTGCAAACTCATTAGTTTTAAATTCTTGTTAGTTTAAGTTAAAAATATGGATTTTAAAAAAATAAAAAAAAATTTTAAAAAAATTATTATTTAAACTTTAATGTACATTAAGGTATCCATATACCTTAGAAAACGGGAAAAATTGATCAAAATATGTGTTCTGATACTTTTGCATTAAAATATTATCTGATTTTTTATCTTTCATTTGGTATAAGAAGATTTCTTGTACTGTAAATAGTTTTTAATTTACAGGCAGTCTTTTAAGGGAAATTCTACTGTCTTCAATCTTACAATGAAATCCTTGAACTCATTTTCTGAAGAACGAGTTTTTTTCACAATATGCTTGTACTCCGAGCAAGATATTTCAAATTAATATGCTTCTATTTAAAAAAATTAAAGCGAATTTTAAAGATTAGGAATCAGGGCATGTGGCCATACTTTTTATAACAATTGTAAAGAATATTTAATTTTTTACAGACTTTCAAAAAATTAAAATTATTAAAAAATCATATTTTAAAGCTTTAGCCATTTCAAATGATCATAATTAAATAACTACTTTGCTTAGATAAAGTATGATCACATGCCTGGATATTTACTGTTTTCTTTTCTGCAAAAATTTTGTAAAACAAGTAATTAGGATTGTCGTAAAGTTGCACACAATTTGGCCCTCTTAAATTAATTAATTGCAAATTAATTTATTAATTAATGTATTTTTTTATTGCAGTAAACTATTTTTATGTTAGTTTTTATGTGCCTGATCTTCTCACAAAGTTTAAAAAGTCTATCTCAAAAATTAAAGAAAAAGTTGTCTAAAATATATGGATACCTTAAACCATAATATATAAAAGTTGGAAGTTATATCAGTGGTTTGTAAAATAAATTTAGTTTTTTTAAATTAAACCTCATCTTCATCGTTATCTAAATCAAAACTGTATCCAGAGTTTGCACAGTCCTTTCCACAACTGTTTTTGTAAACTACTAAGCATGGATGTCTGTATCGACGGCAGTGTGGGATTCAGGGAATGGCATATTAAAGTTTCTTTGCAAATAATTATATACAAATGCACTTGAAGGAGGTGGTATTTTGCTGCATTTTGTGTCGGGGTAACTGAGCTATATCAAATATTTTCTTAGTTGAAAGACAGCATATTTAGTGTGCTTGAGTTGGTGTTACCTTCATAAAGTACCACAATTAATTTACAACTAATTTATACCAAATATTCTTTACCAATATTGTCGGATGACTCAAATTTGCAACCCTATCGTGTAAGGTTTTTGATCTTATTATACCCTTGAAAGCCGAAAATTTACTTTTTTCAAATAGCGAATAATCGTCGCAATAGAGCTATAGACAAGGGCTACAAAAGTTTTAAAAGCTTTCTCTCGTATTAGATATTGGAAAAACTTGAATATCTCGAACTTATTAATATTTTATGACAGATTACAGGTAAAAAGTATTCTTAGTAGAATGGGTGAAAGGTGGCATTCAAATATCCGCATCATCAGCTACAGTTACTTGCCTTTCTTGTGCTTTTTTTAATTCTTCCTTGACGATTACTGTATTTTTATCACATTCTACATGAACAACGGAGAGAATGACCACTTTCTTTCAAATAGCTTTCTCTAACATATTGCAAAAGCGTCGTTTTAGCAATTGGAAATAAATATGTATTTCTTCACATTTATAGGTGATTTTTCATCAAATATACAAGTACGCAACGTATGTCTTTTTTATGCGTAATTTGTGGAGGAGGCTGCACCATACACATTTTGTTTGGTTTTTCATACCCATCAAAAACTATTACAACTTTTTAATAAATTATGTTGACATTATACTAGTATTGACTTGTGATATCCCCAAAAGTTGTAGAAGTGGTCCAGGTGAATTAATGCACCATTATCAAGAACGTAGGAAGTACTTTGCTGGGCACAAGGAGACTGTCGAATTATATTGTTATCAATGGAATCTAATAAGTTTGCGAAATATTTGTCCGTTTTCCTCATTTGCCGAGTGTTATGCTCAAATAATGAAGTTTGTAATACATAGATAACTCGTAATTGAAAAACTTTTTTTCTTGTACTATATTATCCAAGGAGATGCAAGCAGGCATCCTCTCTGCTAATAAATTTATACGATGAGTTTCACCGCAAATCCCTTTTTCCATAGTTTCATCGTAACTGCTTAGTCGGTTTTCAATAAAGTTCCATCTCTAAAAGGTTTGTTAGTTTATTTTGAATATCTCTTCCAATCATGTCACATTGGCCTTATCTGCACTATCTGTTATTTTATTTAAATATATTCCACAAAACACATGAAGAGTTAGTAAGTGGTTAGTAGTCTAAAAAATTGACAAAAGCTTTCGTCATCCTTGCATCAGTTATATCAACGGAAAACACTGGCCAGCAAACTCGTTGCATAAGTTAGTTCACTGCATTTCGAATGTTTTAAAATCCAGGTTCCATGTTGACTTTCAGTCATTCTTTGTCCATTCTTTTAGTACATTTCATGAGAGTTTGTTCAATACTGCTTATTATTAGGGACTCCATTCTTTGAATCATGGCTTTCAGTCGCAAAGTAGCAAACTTTTGTTGGACATCTCAATAATAACAAGGGATGGCTCCGTCGCTTGCAGTGATAATTTTCGGACGTTTTCTCATCGTTTACTTCCAAAATCATGGGGGCTGGGGAGCCCAGTCGGTTAGCCGCTCGCCTAGCATGCGAAAGTTTCGGGTCCGGGCATCGCCAAAATAACTGCCGACCTATAAACGGCCCGTGCAGCCAAAAATGTCCGACGAATAATACCCCGTGTAGAGGGCGAGTGCACGTTAAAATACGCTCCAAAGTACCAACGCCCTTAACGGTTGCGTTGGGTGCCAACTCAGGTGTCGGCTCGTCAATTGACTGTGGTTCTAAAATACGACGCCCGTCGCCAATAGCCCTCGTGTAGCTCTAGTGCGACGATAATTCAAACTACTACTCCAAAATCATGCTTGTAAATATTTTTAGTTTTGAAGCCAATATCATATTCTTTGTCAGCATAAAATTTCCTTTAATTTGATACCAAACTCGTCTTATTATGGTTTATTGTGATTTAAAAAAAAAAAAAAATTGACGTTTTTTTCAAGATGGCGGCCAAAAAAACAGATTTGTCGCGACAGTACGGGTTGCGATTTTTAGTATGTTCATTAGAAGCATGTACCTACCATTTGCAACAAGAATAGTTTATGTTCCCATTTTTTCTACTTCTAACTCTATTTCGACTGTACTATATACTGTACTTCTACTTTCCTTTAAATTACCCAAGTAAAGTTAAAAGTTTCTCTGGGTGTTTTCTTCAAGATAGGACTCGAACTATTCCCAACAGCCAGTGTTCTTAGGTTGCATCAGGTGTGTGCCTAGTCACTTGACCCATAGCCTCCTACATAATAATGCCTTCCGAGTTTGAGCAATAGCATGAATTTACAAGCTGTAGGGAAGAAGTGTGGCTAGTAGTGCCATCTACGGGTAGTCGGGGGCTTCTGCCTATAATCTACTATTTTAGGTAATTGAGCTTAAATTAATAAAAAACATTAATTATCCATTTAAATCTATTAAATCTTAAAAATAATCGGAGCCGAAACCTAGATCGTAAACAAAACAAACTGAGCCCATGATGTTGGATTGGATTTTTGCATGTATATCAATAGTGAATTTAAAACTGCTGGTAAACTCCTAGCGTACAAGTTATAAGCACAGGGCCATGAAAAAACGTGGAACTATGTCATAATTTTTCCCGGACTTTGAGGCGCTGTAATTAAGTAAATATTGTGCAGAATGCAGAAACATTTTGTGGTTTCTAAAAATTCTGACTAAATTTTAAAAAAATAAAAAATGCTAAACTTCTTCATTGAATTTTGTGACATTATGTAATTTTTGTAAACCAAATTTGTGGTGCTGAAATACAGAGTTATTGTAACCGGATTCCCAGTTTCTACATAAAATTTTAAGTAAAATTTAGGGTTTTTTTTTAAGGATGCTTAAATTATAATTAGTGCTATGTATGGGCATTATAATTATTCTAAGACATTGATTTGCCAATAGACATTAATTCAACCAAGACATTTCGATAAATGATTTATATGTTCCTTAAATATAAAATTTTAATATTATCGAGCTTAACTTTAAATAAAAAGTTGATGTTATATTCTGCTATTCGTTAAATTTGTATTTATAAAACCAAAAATGTTGGATTTTTAAAAAAATTCTAATGCTGACTAGTGACTATTGTAAACTTTTTAGCCTACTTTTCTTTTTTTAATTCGAAAGAATTAAAAAAATGAAAAAGTAGGTATTGACATGCGGTCGATGTCCGTCTGTCCGTCTGTCCGTCTGTCCGTCTGTCTGTCCGTCCGTACCCCCCTTCCAAAATCGGTTCTAATCATCGGATCTTAAAAATTCTTTTTTTGTTAGAAAGCTATGACCTCAGATACCCAACTTTCATACTTTTTGTCCGTCTGTCTGTACGTCCGGACGGACATAAATCTACTATCTGTCGGCGAATTTCCCATTGAATTAGCATTGAAATTCAATTTTGAGTCATTTAAATCACTGTAGGTATTGAAATGCGGTTGATGTCCAACTGTATGTCTGTCTGTCTGTCTGTTCGTATGTCTGTCTGTTCGTATGACTGTCCGTCTGTCTGTCCGCCTGTCTGTCCGTTTGTCTGTCTGTACCCCCCTTCCAAAATCGGTTCTAATCATCGGATCTTAAAAATTCTTTTTTGTTAGAAAGCTATGACCTCAGATACCCAACTTTCATACTTTTGTCCGTCTGTCTGTACGTCCGGACGGACATAAATCTACTATCTGTCGGCGAATTTCCCATTGAATTAGCATTGAAATTCAATTTTGAGTCATTTAAATCACTGTAGGTATTGAAATGCGGTCGATGTCCAACTGTATGTCTGTCTGTCTGTTCGTATGTCTGTCTGTCCGTCTGTCTGTCCGCCTGTCTGTCCGCCTGTCTGTCCGTTTGTCTGTCTGTCTGTACCCCCCTTCCAAAATCGGTTCTTAAAAATTCTTTTTTTGTTAGAAAGCTATGACCTCAGATACCCAACTTTCATACTTTTGTCCGTCTGTCTGTACGTCCGGACGGACATAAATCTACTATCTGTCGGCGAATTTCCCATTGAATTAGCATTGAAATTCAATTTTGAGTCATTTAAATCACTGTAGGTATTGAAATGCGGTCGATGTCCGTCTATCTGCCTGTTCGTATGTCTGCCTGTCTGTCTGTCTGTCTGTCCGTTCGTCTGTCTGTCCGTACCCCCCTTCCAAAATCGGTTCTATCCATCGGATCTTAAAAATTCTTTTTTTGTTAGAAAGCTATGACCTCAGATACCCAACTTTCATACTTTTTGTCCGTCTGTCTGTACGTATGGACGGACATAAATCTACTATCTTTCGGCGAATTTCCCATTGAATTAGCATTGAAATTCAATTTTGAGTCATTTAAATCACAGTTGCCAAATCAACAATGGCATGAGAAACTTTATTTATTTAAACATATTTGAAGCAAAATAATATTTTCATGAATCAGTTTGGAATGACGTCATAAAATGTAGCACAATTTGATTCTTTGATTGTTCATTAATTATCTACCAAGAAAGCGGCAAGGCATACTTTTGCATACAATTATGCTTAGTTTTAATTTACATTTCTTATTTTTTAATGCAGTTTGGAGTAGTTTCATTACTTTTGTTATTAATAAATATTTAATTATTCTTCGAACTACAAATAAATCGCGAGCAGACGATAAATAATATTTAATTAATTTGCGAAAGTATTTTAAGGAAAATAGTTGATTTTGGCTTTTAGAAGTTTAATTTATAGCTGGATGCTGTGTTTCGATTTTTTTTTCTAATGTGTATAAATCTAGTTTAGAAACGGCTGTTGATGATATTTACTTTAGGAACCTAGTTTTTTTTCCCGATTAGAACTTCAGTAAGTATTTAAGTAACAGGAAAGTAGGCTATTTTAGTTCTTTATGAACTTCTTGTTTTACTTTTGTAAAACTTTTCTATTTGTTTTCTAAGTATCATATTTTTATATGACTATAAAGTTTATATTATCGTGTTATATATTATCAAAAATGTAGAATATATTGTGTTTTTAAAATTGTTTTTACTTAATGATTGCAATAAAGGTTTTATGTGGTATGAAATCTTTTTTATAAATTTAGTTAACCGATTTATATGAAGGGGCAAGGGCTGTATAATTGACATCAAATTATAGGTTTTAATGTAAAAAAAATCTTAAAATGGTTTTAGAAGCAATCAGTAGATATATAAAAAAATCAAATAGAATATAAATTAACAGATGATAAATGAAATTTTTCCACACATCATTATAGCTCTGGTGCGACATTAATTCAATTCCACATATCATGAAGCTTCATTCAGTGTAGGGTTACCCTCAAAATTTAGAAACTTTCTAAGACCATCGGGGGGGGGGGGGGGGAAACTATGGGTATTATACATAGTTCTAAGCTAAAACTTGATTTATGATAGACTTTCGAAGCCCACAGGTTGACTACATCATTTGAGTTGCACTGGAGCTACATGAGGGATATTAGTGACTTAATTGAGAAAAACAGTCAAGTGAGGAGCTGGCACCCAAAGCAACTTTCTAAGGGTAACATAGTATGCAGCGGGACTTTGAAGCATATTTAACGTACACTCTCTCCACGCGGGATATTATTCAGACTTAATTTTTGGATTGCACACACAGGCCGTTTAAAGGTCTGAAGTTATTTTGGCAATGCCCAAACCCGGGGTATTAGGTAAGAGAAGAGAAGTTGTTTTATGTACTTTGCAGTGATGGGAGATTCTTTTAGCACTATTATTTATTATGCAAAAGTGCACAGCACACAATTATCCTTTTCTATATTACATATCTCACAAGTCAAACGTAAACACACGCCGACTCAGTGGGTGCTTGCGATTTCACATCTTAATAAAAGTATTATTTGGCACGTGCTTGCTTACAATATTTTTTATAATAACGTGCAAAAAAGTATTTCTACCAATGAGTTATTTTCATGGCATCATTTAGTTTTCATGGCGATATTCGAAAATGCAAAGTAGTAAAAGAAAAGTTGTAAAATAATTTTCTATTTTGAATCAAATGTTACTATAAATATGCATGTTAAATAAACGTATTGTTTGGCGTGAAATTTGTGTTCTTACTTTTGTCTTATTTAATTTTCTTTAATAATTTTTGTAGTACTTGTAGTTTCCATGGAGATATTAGAAAATGCAAAAGTAATGAACCAATAGAAATATGTGAGTTTCATGACATCATTTAGTTTCCATGGAGATATTCATGACATCATTTAGTTTCCATGGAGATATTCATTACATCATTTTGTTTTTCTACCAATCAGATACTCTTATTTACTTTACCGCACTAGTGCCGAAAGTACTACTTTCGGCACTGTCCGTGACGTAAGCACGTAAAGTGTCATTTTCGCAACGATTTATGAATGAATATGATATAAAAAGTGAACTTTTTTTGCACGTTGTTATTTATGCAACAAGTGTGAAAAGTAACACTTTTTAAAACTAGTGGAAAAATCAAATCTCATTGGTTCAAAAATAATTCACGTGCTAATTTTTTTACGTAAAGAAGATCGGCATAGATAAATCTCTGAAACTACAAAAGGCAAGCATATTTTTTAGTTTAAAGTCAAACATTTGAACATGGATACTGATTCAAAAATAAAAAAAATAATAACATTCACGCGCATAATATTTATAAATAAAGCAGATCAATAAATTTTTGGATTTTATGAATATTATGAAATAGAAATTTTACTTGAAATGTTGGCATCTTATGAAAAGAGTGAAAAAAAGTACTTTTTTTCACTGCTTTTGGGTGAAAAAAAGTAACTTTTTATCACTGTTTCTAAAAAGTATAACTTTTCACACGCGTCTGATATTAAAATTATAGTGTAAAAATCGGATTTTTTCACGCAATTATAAAAAAAATATTTTTAAAAACATTTTTTAATTCGTTTCCACCTTTTAATCCCTTTTTAATATTCTTTCGACTTTAATAATTCTGTCAATTACAAAATATTTGTTTAGAAACTAGTCAAAACTAATTATAACGAATCATTTAAAAAAAATTGAAATTGCCTAAATAATTCAGTTTTATTTTAAAACATTCTATAGATTAACTTATATATTAACTTATATTAACCTATTACTATATATTAACTATAGATTAACTTATAATAAATAAATAAAAATATTTTCTAGTTAAATTATATTTTAATTACAATTATGTTTAATTACAATTTTTTTAAATTACAATTATGTTTAATTACAATTATGTTTAATTACAATTATGTTTAATTACAATTATAGTTTAATTACAATTATGTTTAATTACAATTATTTTTAATTAACATTGTTTTAATTAAAATTAATTTTTAATTTATTTTTTATTGTAAATACAGTTTTTTACTATTAATTTAGTATGTATTACTAATTACTTTTTATGAACATTAATTAGTTTGTATTTTACATAACTCATATTTGTATTATTTATTAGATAATTAATGTCTTATTTTTTGAATAAAAATGGGGTTGTGTGTGTTTCACTGAGAATATCTGGCAATAGCTCTGCGGTTTTGTTTTCATGTCTCCCGAATTACTGTTGTTTTGGTATTCGGGAGTGAGTTTCCGAAGAGAATATTTTAGTTGTTATTTTTTTAAATTCCAACTTCTTACAATGCAAGTTTTCCTTGATAAATGATTAAAACAACCAACAGTACAGCAAGAAGTTGTAATTTAAAAAAATAACAAAACTTAGAAAACTCAATTTCGAATAGCAACAAAAGTAATTTGAGAGACATGAAAACAAAACCGCAGAGGTATTGCCAGATCCTCCGTGAAACAACCCCTTAATAGTAACAATTAAGAAAAATTTAATTATAGAATGCTTTTATTTAAAATTTAACTACTTAGATAATTTAAAGCACCTGATTTGTTGTACAGAAATTAAACGACAAGCTTCTATTATTAAATTTAATTATAAAATGATTTGTTTATAAATAATTTTACATTTACTTAGTTTATAAAAACAGTAGTATATTTAACATATTTCAAAACTTAATTATTTAACTATACTGGTAGTTAATGAACACATTTAATTAAATAGTAATTATTAAAATATTAATCAATATTCTATCTAAATTTAAAAACAAACAAACCTTGATTTGCATGAGAAGTTTATATATCCATTTTAAATAACACAACTATAGCAACCAGTCGCCAATAGCCCTCCTATAGCTCTAGTGCGACGATAATTCAACATAACCCTAATCATTTATGTCGTTAAAATATATAACAATAGTAGCTAGTTTTTATAAAACATGTACTTAAATTTTAAACAGCAATTAAAATGTAATGAAAACAGAAAGCTTATTATAAATATTAAATACAAATACATCTCAATGAAATAAATGTTAATCGTGCAACAAATTGCAGTTTTGATGCATTATAATTAATCTCGTTAATCATTTTAATATCATTGAGTACAGGAAATGTCAGAAAATGTTATAAATTGGAACTTACTCATTGATTAGAATTTAGATGAAGAAACCCCTAAAAACTATTCTTCTTACTCGTATGACATCTATTTTGCTCCTATAAAATGTAATTGAGACATACGAGACCGAAGGCGCGAAAAACTCCGATTGAAGCATTGAGTCACCTGCTTAGACGCCACATTTATTCCAAAAGAAAAAAAAACCACCCGTAATATGGTCTCTTTGGTTATCAGTTTAAAAAATCCAAGTAAAAAAATCAAAATCTTGTTCGCACGAAAGAAGCAACTCATAAAAAAAAAAAACAGTACAAATGAAAAAAAAATCGACGCCAAATGTTTTTTTTTTTCAGACTTGCCGTTTTCTTATTGTAACCGATCCGACGCGTTTTTCCGTTTTCTTCCAAACACAAGCTTTAAAAAAAAAAACACAAAATTAAAGTGTTATACAAAAGCCGTAAGATTTATTACGCCAGCTGCAAATGTTTAGACATTTTTTAGAACGATTTTTAAATGAAATTCATAATATTGGTCACGTTGGCTCCACTGTTCGTCATCGGTAGTTTGCTTTTTAAGTATACTATAGTTTAGTTTGAAATATCGTCGCACTGACTAGAGCTACACGAGCGCTATTGGCGACCGGCGTCATAATTTAGAACCACAGTCAGGTGACGGAGCTGACATCTGAGTAGGCACCCAGCGCAACCGTTAAGGTAGACATCGTACTTAGCGTCGGGACTTTGGAGCATATTTAACGTGTACTCTCTCTACACGGGGTATTATTCGTCGGACATTTTTGGCTGCGCGGTCCGTTTATAGGTGGCCGGGTTATTTTGGCGATGTCCGGACCCGAACCTGGGACCTTCTGCATACAAGGCGAACGCCTTAACCGACTGGGCTCCCCAGCCCCTTAAGTATGCAATAACTTTAAGGTTTCGGTTAACCGTCTTTATACCTTTATGGTCAAAACATATATTATTAGGGCTCTTTGGAAAATTTCTATTGTTGACAAAATTTTAAATTGACTACATTAATTTGTGTCTGACGCGTAACAATAAACATCATATTCATACTCACTACAGATACTTTACAGTAGAAATTACGATAGAAAAAAAGCGCGAAAAACTCCTAACTTATAGTACACTTATTTCACTTGTATTAAGTAAAATAAAAACCCTAAAAATGAAATTAAAAAAAAAAATAGTCATAGTGGAATTTCTTTGATTTATCAACGAACAAATTGCACTATTATACTTGAAAACGAATTCAAATATATCTGTCAATATTTTATTTCTATTATTTTTTTTTTATACTTCCTTCCTATTCGAGAGGATAGCTGTCGTTATTGGCACCATAAAAAATGTATCTAAAATCTTATTCCCGCCAAAATTGCGATTGGCTTAAAAATAAATCCGAAGGGCGGGGGATAGTTTTTATTTCTTTTTTTTAACATTGCGTAATAACCTGTTCCCCCAAAGCGCCCGAGCCGTAATATTTTTTTCCATGTTCTAGTTCTAAGTTGAGAATGCAACGAGTTGTAGTATAAATATAAATATTTGTAAAAAATAAAAACATTTCTTTACAAGTTGATTCTATCTAGTATGAATTTTAAGATTTTGGGGGGGGGGGGGGGGAATTTCCCCCTTTCCCCCCGTGGATCCGCCACTGGTTTGAACTAATAACTCAGTTACAAAATTTATTTATATTAATATATTTTTGGTATTTAAGGATATTTACTCAATTCTTATGTAATCCCAATCTTGTTAGTTTGTGATAGTTTTTAGTTTTTAATTGGTGTTCAATTTTTTGAAATAAACAAATTATAAATAATAACGAGCAACTAACACATTTTTTTAAAAGTAAATAGAATGTATTTTTACTTTTCATGATCTTTATAAAAAAAATATTTACGGATCATGAAAAATACATCTCTTTCAGTATAGTCGTTAGTACACTCGTTATCAAAAATAATTCTATGCAAGGGACAAAGAAAATTTCCTTTAAAAAAGGAAAAAATAACATTGAATTGATGATCTTGTAACAATGATGAATGAAAATTAATAATGTAAAAAAATTCAATGTGGCTAAAATTTAATAAGTTTAAAATCTGGATATATATCAAGTTTGAAGTTTGTGAAAAAAATACTATAGATGTACATTCATGCTAAATGATATAAAATATTATATGTAATATAATTATATAAAATAGTATGGTATTATGTAATTACATATAAAAAAAGTTCAGAATTACAAACAGTTCATACAGTTGTAAATGTAGTTTTCCCTGCTGAAAACAATTTCTGGGAGCTTTGCACACTTCTTATCTGATTACACTCCTTACAAGTACTGCACTGAGCAATACTCATATTCAAATTTTGATTTTTTTTTCTTTCCGTGCGTTTAACAGTTTCAGGAAATCGGGTAAAATGTCCATTTTGCAAACTTTTATTTAAATGTGACCTAAAAGATGATGGAAATAACTTATCCCTGAAGAGCAACAGAACCTTGCCAGGGAAACAGCAATTGCAATTTCAAACACTCCACTATCATTAGGGCAGGCGTATTAATTAACTAGAGGGGGGGGGGGCGGAGGATTTTCAAATACAGCTGTAAATAAAAAGGTTGACCCCCCTTGGGAACCTGAAATTTAAAATATAACCCTCCCCTCCCCCTACTACTGAAAACAGTTCCACAAACCTTACCCCCCCCCCAAAAAAAAAATCTTTAAAATAAAATATCAAAATATTCTTTATTTTAAACAGTTTTCCACATCATCCATTTGTTGTATAACTAACTTATTTTATTCGGTTAAATTTGAAAAGCATCAATTTTACAATTTAGTGTGATATGAATTTCATATGCTTCCGGTAATATATATATTTCTGAATACCTTAAAACTTAATCATAATATTTCTACCCCCCCCCCCACTCCTTGGTAAATATGGAATATTAAAACCAGACCCCCCCTTCCAAGGACAAAATTTAATCATGACCCTCCCCCCCTATAATCCTTCGCCCCCCCCCCCTCAAACTAAATAATGCACCTGCCCTTACTTCCTATTGCTTGTTTCTGAACAGGCATTACTGTAATTTTTAAATATCTGTTTTTGTCATTATGTACAATTGCTGCAATTTGACACATAATGGAGGCATTCGGTCCTTTGGAGCTAAATACACAGGGAGAATCATATATATTAATATTTTCATGGGACTTTATCAGAGAATTATAACCCATAACGGTTATTTGTGTTGTCATGCAGAATTTGTTATAGTGCTAACATAGTACATAGTAAAATTAAATTTGGTTATCTTAGTAGTTTTCATGAAATAAGATTTTGCGTAATGGCGTTTTACTCCCTAATTTAACAACAAAAGCCAAAATTAAAAGAGTTGTATCTATTTTTCGTATATTATGACACTTTAACAACGACGTTTAACTCAGATGAGTTAATTCCCTCTTCGTGCCGAAGCACTTCTCTATAGATAATTTACTCTTTTCGGAGTGGGTAAAGAATAAAGAACAATTGCGTCCTACACTCTTAAAACGAGCGTTTAACTCAGTTGAGTAATTCTCTTCGTGCGAATGCCTTCTCATAGGATAATTCACTCTTTGTTAAGAGTGTATATAAGGTTAAAATATTTAAGCTTAATAAATAACGTTTTTTAATTTTTTTTGTCTCGAACGTAGGCGGATACCTAAAAAGGGTTATGTTTTTAAGGCATCATAAGTTCGTTTTATCCCGACGGCTAGCTTTGCCTGACCAGGGAGCTGAGCCTCCATAAAGCCCATTTCACACGGTGCACCTTCTGCAGGGTACTTCTTCCATAGGAATAACATGGAAAACCGCTATGAAGAATTTTTTACGGTATTTTTTCGTGCATGCACGAAAAAGTTCTGCGACGAGATATAGGTAGGCAATCAGCATCAAGTATAGCTCTGATGTCTTGTCTGCAAAATCGAGTTTGCCGAATAGAAAACAAAATCTACTTTATGCTCGCCAATGTTTATTTTTGTACTCCTGCTCACGCTCTTCTCACTTTAAATATTTGAAATTCAGCTTACAAAATGAGTAAAGTGAAAGTCCCAACATTCACATGGCCTGTTGCCTTGGAAATGGATTTGATCGAAGAAGTCAGAAAATATAAATTTCTTTTCGATCCTAAAGATCCTCTGTATTATACCAAACGAACGTTAAAAATATCGACATATCTGAAAATTACCGAAAACTTAACCCTGCAGTACCCTCAATACAAAGATAAATTAACGTGTGGTAAGTTAATTTTGCTCTTCAAAGCCAAATATCAATAATTTGTTGACAAATACTTAAATTTATTTTATTATTATATACGTTTTTTTAATCCAGTTAAAAGCCTACTGTGAAATAATGATGTAGTTATTTTTTAAAACATTACTCTGTGTTTAAATAGAAATTGATGGATTGAAAGATAATAATTTTTATATAGCATTTAAAATAACGTACATGCAATCATTGATAAAATTCTTTAGAACCAATCATATGGCTTAAGCGTTTTAACATTTTAAACCCATCTATCCATCACATTTTATCTCATCCCCCATATCATGCTTTATTTTCCTTTTTGGATAGTGAATTTTATTCTTTGATTTAGATGTTTGTTTTTAAATGTCATGTCTAAATTTTCAACCTTTTAATGCCAAAACCTCAAGTGTTTGCGCAGTATGGCCTTTGATGTCCTTGCGCCATAAAACCCAAACATCCATCCAGAACCAGACATATTAAAAAAAAGTCAGTTGCATTTTTTTTATTTAAAAGTATTTGTACCTAAGAATTTTTTTATCATATTTATTTTTACAATTAAATTTCAGGTGAAGTAATAAGAAAGTTCTGAAATCTGCGAAAATATTACCTGAAGGAGGTCAGGAAAGTAAAATCGTTGCCTTCTGGGAGCAGTGGAGTGGATCTGGTTTTGTTCCACGATGGGAACATTTTTCACATTTAAGATTTTTGGATGACGTTGATGTCCAATTGGAAACAGTGTCCAATTTTAAAGGGAGTGCAGCCATCTCGGAGCAAACTAGTGGACTAGGGAGTTGTTCAACTTCACAAGTAAGGGATTATTTCTAAATCATTTATGCAAATTAGGATGCACAACCTAAAAACTTATTTATGTATTATGTTTCCAGTTGTTGTTGATGTTATTGTTTAATATATTACACCAAAATCCCAGTTATTCGACATAATCATTCAAAACTCCCACACAAGTATTCAAATACTACACATTATTTCAAAGGCAGACCCAGAGCCGTGGGGGGTGGAGTGATCTCCACGTACCCCCTCCCTCCTATTTTCAGGATTTTTATGTGACTTTTTTTCGGGGGGGGGGGGGCAGGGCAATTTTCCCAATGGTTGCTGGCACCTTGTCTATTGTCGGGTATGCCCTTTCATTATTTTATAAGATCTGTATAGCAAGTTCAATTCTGAATAGATAGTATGTACATACTGCTTTCAAGCTTTTAATTTAGTATTTTATTTATTGACTCAATTATTCTCAGAATTAAACTATTTGCTTTGCTGCTCACCTTTAACCTGTGCAATGCTAAAAATGCAGGTAAACGGAGGGTTATGTGTTTCGACACTTTTTCTGTCTCGCTTTCTTTCGACTTTCCGAGATAAAACTTTGACTTCATTTTTATTAAAATGTTATTTTGAAGTTAAATAATGGAGATTCATAAGGTCCATAAAAAATTCTGACGAAAATTGGAAGACGTCTATTTTTTGAATTTTTTTTGGAGGGAGGAAGGGCAGTTTTCACTTGCAGTCAAGTTCTGAGCATATACCCCACTTTTTTTTTGCCCCTACTTCTACTAATGAAAGTATTTTATGGTGATTCATAATTTTATTTTTTAGGTTCATGAATCTGCTATGGATTTGTCAATTGAGGATGAGGAGCAGGAATTACAAAAAGAACCCATTCCTAGTTCTGCCCAAACTTTTGAGCCCAGATCAAAGAAGAAGCAGAAACGCCCAACAGTATTATGGCCAAAGCGGCAGCTGCTTTGGAGTCGATAATAAATGTCCCCTCAGGAGACAACAGATGAACTTTTCTTCCGTTACTATTGTAACAGGTTTTCAGAATTGAAAAACCCTTTTCTAAAAAGAAAATTGAGGGCGGATTTGGAAGACATAATGTCAAGATATGAAGAGGAAGACAAAGAATTGTACAAATTTGGAACATTTTAGTAAATAAAAATTGAAAAACTTTTAACTGTTTTTCTTATTAAGTTTATCAAAAGCTCAAAATATTTTGAGCATTAAAACAGCAAACTATTTCATTTCATTTTTGTTAATTGTAGGAGAAATAAAATTAACTTGAGTATTTTTAACTGGAAAGATATTCAGAAATATAGTCAGATTCACAAGAGATAAAAAGTAAATCATAATTTATAATTACTATAACCCTTTCTTGTAATGTTAATGAAAATGTCAAGTAGGTTCATTTGAGGTTGTAATCAACAACCAAAAATTATAATTACTATCATTGTGGGTAACTTTGGTCTGAAAGAAGAAAAAAATTAAACTGCAAAAACTATTTAAACCCTTTGAAATGGCCATGCATTTTAAGTATTATTGAACTTTTAGGAATAATTTTTAAGCATGTTTGTTAAATTTTATAAATTTAAAAAATGGTATTAGTTTTTAAAATAAGCATGCAGCATGTGGGTTTCCCGATGACCAATAATTAAATATAGCATATTTATCCCCATGAATAAAAGTATAGTATAGTGGGTTTTTTTGTTGTTTTCAATACTTTTTTAGACGTTCCAGACAAAAGTTGGAAATAGATTTTTGTCATTAAATGCTCCTAAGAATGTATATGTGGTATTGCCAAAAGTAGAATAATATTTTTTATATAATTTTTAACTGGAAAGATATTCAGAAATATAGTCAGATTCAAGAGGTAAAAAGTAAATCATAATTTATGATTACTATAACCCTTTAGCACATGGCCAAAGTTACCTGCTTCTACAGTATAGGATAAGGCAAAGAATACTTAAAAAGAAAAACATATGCTTCAATATAGTACTGGTTATAACTGTTCGTATTAATTATATTATCTGGTTATAACTGTTCGTAATTATTAGGTAAACAAATAAAAAAATTGAAAAAATGTGCCAAGATTAGCGATAAGTATCGTTCACAACAACCCCTCCAGGAACGTGTGACGTCAGAATCTGGGCAGTCGAACAACCCTATCAGAGCAGTTCCGTGCAGAAGGTGCACCGTGTGAAATGGGCTTAATCCCCCTGTTGCCGCAGCCCCTGTCTGAGAAAACAAATTCATTAGTTTAGGTTTAACTTATTAAATTTAAATGATAAGATTTTTTGCTATTAAAATGATATATGGCGCCACAATATTTGCCATTTATTTACGTCTCGCTGACGTCATGTCACCTGCTCGATGTGAAATCGCCAGCCGTGTCTCGCTCAATGTTAAGAAAACGCGGTCGTTGCCAAAAGCTAGGCGGAAAACTATTTGGCTTCTTTTCTAATTTGGCGCTTTTACTTGGCTCCAATTCTTCCAGCGATTTCATCGATCTATAAATGTTACTAGATAGACCAAAATACTTAGGAAAATGAGGCCACTGCCAGTTATGTTAGCAACTGTTATTTTTCTATTTATTTTATTTGGAGGAAGGTGTGGTAAACGAATGTAAACAATATGAAATTTAAGTATTATTTTTAGGAGTAAAAATGCATTTGGTATACAATTTTATATTCTCCTTCGAAAATGCATTTATGTTATATTAGTATTTATTCATTTTGTTATTGACGGATTGGAGAAAAGGAAACATTTGGCAACAACATTTAAATAACGTTTTATTTGTCCGTGAAGTTCGCCGACACAGAACACAAGAATTGTCAATTTTTCACTTTTCTGTTACTATGATAAAACACAAATAAGATTTACTAGAGAAAATAAAAATAACCCAATTAATTAAAATAATAACTTTCGAGCAGTCTATAAGAGATTTAAACATAAGAAAATTTAAACGTTGTGCATCTCTTGTTCTATGAAAGGAAATAAATGATTTTTACAAAAACAAGTTTTGAAACAAGTTTTTTACTTCCCTTCTGTACATGATGAATGCTATTCCCAAGTCTTTCTTTTAGTGGAAGTGTAAAATTAAAACTCTCGATTTGATTTTTATTAGCAAACGATAATAAATGTTGAAACGAAAATTAATATATATTCGACGATTGATTTCTTCGCATGCTCACCAAGGGGGTATCACACGAGCGTTTTCCTCCAACCCAACTCCCAACGCAACTTTCTCCCCCCAATTTCGGCCCCCACAAAGTTGTTAAAGGGTTGCCAGAGTATGAGAAGATTTCTCTTTTCCGACTGTCATAACTAAAACGATATCTCTACAGTAGGCGACAATTTATTAAAAATCGGACCTTTGGATTGATTTGAGTTTTATTTTATCGCGTGCTTAGGATTTCTCTTATAATTATTAATTTTTCTTTCACCTTATTTTGTAATAAAACAAATAAACACTGAGAGATATAAGTTAAAAAGTTTTATTTTCCCGACTATAGATTGTTAAATTACGTTGAGAGATATTTTGAAGGCTATAAAATTGTTGGATTTTTGCTTAAAATTTCAAATATTTTTTTTACAAATTTTAAATTAAAGCTGATATACAGTATAGCTTTCACATTTAGAACAAAAGGGGCAATTTTACCCATCTACTTTACATATTATAGCAAATGATATATAAAATTATTGAATTAACGTAAGAAAGTCCTTAAAAAGTAACTTTTTTCTTACAATTAAAGTTGAACTAAAAGCTGTGCTAAGGATTTTTTATAATATATATAAATAAATCTTGTGTGGAATTGTCCCTAAGTAACAATTTCCGTTTAAAAAAAAACCCTCAACTTTTCAACATTTTTTATCGAAAAAATAAGAAGATATGTCAAATCAAAGAGTTTTATTTCCTCTTTGTGTCAAATAGCTTATTATACTTCAGATTGAAATCAAAATATCGTGCATGTAAAATAAATAAACAACAGCTTGGCAATTTGGCGCAATATGACCTGAAGATTTGGCTTCAACCAAAACAGAGCCGTGACGTCAGTGTATCGACAGTCACCGATTCACCTGATTGGTTGTTGGGACCAAGTTGATCAACTCCGTCGCGATGAAACGACAGTTGTAGAAAATTTCTCTAACGCCTACGTCATAGCACGTGGCAATTTCCACCAATCATGGTTCGAACAGAAGTTGGGTTGAGGGTTGGGTTGGGGAAAAATCTCTCGTGTGATATGGCCTTTGACATAGCTACGTATTTGGGATTTTTATTTTTTGTTCTGTGTGGGCCGTGGGGGTGGGGGACAATCCGTTATCTTGAAGGCGATAACCCTAAACAAGACAGTATCAAAGGGACGAAAATGATTTTCAACGAAAGCATGCTGTTGGTGGACATGACAATAAAAAGTGGTGGGTGATCCCACGATTGCCACGGGGGACAGGAAAGGGGGCTGTAAGTTGGGAGCCTTATTGTTGTGTACAACTGTCTGCTCTTGTTTCATCTTTCAGTCAGTAGCCAGAGACCACCTACGGAGGTCGGTCGCGATATCTCAAGTAATTCCTCTTTATTTAATTGTGCTTATTAACGTATTTACGTGTTGTTTAAGAGAAAAAGATAATCTTATCCACTCTTTTTCTTGCTATTCTAATGCTTATAATTTTCGAAACCTTCTGCATTTAATTGTACTTTTTAAAATAAGGTTTATTTTTCGTTGGAAATAAAAATAGGGTAAGAAATTACTATTTATTCATTTTGTTATGATTATATAAGTTACTTATTAAATGTATCATTTTAGGGAGTTAGTCATTTAGGGGGATAGCAACCTTTGCGAAACATTAGATAAGCTTTATCTCCAAAATATTCCTTAGTGAGTTTCAAGTCACTTTTATCGATGTTTGACACTAATTTGTCTAGAGAAGCATTTAAAAATTGCAGGGAGTCAAGAAAACGTAATTTTCCAATAGCAAAGGATATGAATTTTTCACTATTACTTGGAATACAAGTAATTTTTTTTATTCTTAATTTTCCCAAGACCTTGCATAATCAAATTCATGTCATAATTTTTTAAGTTATGCGCATGGATAGGGATGCGAGTGGCTACTTGATATTTTAAATTACATTTATTGTGGCTGGCACCTCTGTAGGCTGAAGTTAAATGGTCGTGGTCTCTAACTTTATCACCTAGTAGCGGTTTATCGCATATGTGACAGGTTTCACTACTTTCAAAGTGATTTTTGTCCTTATCAGTAAAAATCATATAGGTTTTTTAACGTTTACAATTTTCTGAATATTTTTCTCTTCTTCTAAAAGCATAGATAAAAATTTATCAACACAGTCTTTACCACGATAGATAACTGGCTTTTTAACTATTTTACCTTGGGCGTTGACAATGATATATGCAAATCCACATGCTTCATGCATTGCTATAGTTGCTGTGGATGATTGGTTAGGATTTGGTAAACATGTGTGTATCCGTTTTTAATAAAACAGATTCGAAGTCAGCATAAATTGCGAATGGTACGGGTAAAGCAAAATTATATTTATCAAATGATAACCACTTGTTATTTTCTGTAGGCATTTTATTTTTTTGTGTCTTATGCTCCCTGCAATTCTCGATGTGCGAGGTTAAAGTTTCTTGCGATGCAAATCGGTGGAGGCAATAGTTGCAGTAAAATGCTGTTCCATTGTGTTTTGTTTGGTTAGGTGGGATAGCAGTCGACTTAAATCTCTAATCAGACAATAATGTTGATTTTCTTCATTAGATATGAACAATGAATTGATGTGCTTCTCATAATTCCCATTAGTTATTCGAAGAGGAAAAACTTCTTTTTCATAGCCAAATACATTTATGGAAATATTATTATTTCGTTCAAATTTATCAATTTGTGAAATGGGGGTTGGAAAATCTATCCCAGTGGTGTCTAGCTCTGTCTCAAAAGGGAAGTAGTTAGCAAATCTGTTGGCGTTGTGTTTCCTATCAATAGGATGCAGGCAGTGCCGGATTTAAAGACCCAGGGCCCCTAGGCACTTGACATTTGGGGCCCCCCCACCACCTCGAAGTTGGAAATTTAGCAAATTAAATACACTAGTACAGAACGTATAATTTTAATAGACTTTAATAAACATCGGAATAATACAGTATATTACTATAGTTAGGGGAGACCGGGGCTAGTTTTCCCATGGGGTAAGTTTTCCACCAGGAACAAGAAATGAGCCTTTAGGAGGTGCCAAATGGCTGCTTGGTTTATGAAGCAACCTGTTTTATGCGTGACATTATTAAAAAACCAATGAGCTTGTTTCAATACTTCAAAGAAAACAAAACAACCAATGAAATCGCAGTATAGAGAGCGTGACGGCATAAAAAAATATTCCCATTAACTATTATAAAACGTGCTTTAAATATATAACAGCCATTAAAATGTAATGAAAACAGAACTGAACAGCCATTCTTAGATTTATGCTAAGCATTCAGATAAAAACAATAGAAAGATAGAAAAAATAGGCCCCAAGTTCAAAACAAACATACGCATATCTTCAGATACTTTAGTGTAGAAATTAAACTTACCAATATTTTGCTCTAACGCTTATGACATCCAATCTTAACACGATAGAAAAGGCGCGCAAAATCTCCTAACTTGTAATTATAGAGTTTTGTAATACACTGATTTTACTTATAAGCAAAATAAAAACCTAAAAATAACACGATGAAAAAAAAAGCAAATTCATATAAATGTCAATATTTAATTTTTATGTATTTTTTATACTTCCTGTTTGAGAGTATAGTCGATGATACATCGGCGCCTTTATTCCCAAAAAAAAAAGAAAATTACATATAATAGCGTCTGTCTCGGTATCAGTTGGCATAATAAAATCTTATTCGCACAAAAAAATTACTCGGTTTAAAAATAAATTCGAGGGGGGGGGGGGGGGGGAGACAGTTTTTGTCATATCTTTTCTTTGACTTTACTGATTTATTAGTGCACAATATAGCAAGCAACTCATAAAAAACGGAAAAAAAAACAGCTCTACACTTTATTTTATCAGAATTGGAATCCGTCGACGATAGGTTTTCGGAGTTTGGCGAATAGCGATTTTCAATTTTTTTAGGGGATTTTATCTTTTTAAGGGCCCCCTTCCTGACTGGGCCCTAGGCCCGGGCCTTGTAGGCCTAGGCCGTAATCCGGCACTGGATGCAGGTCTGCTAGAACGGACCAAAGAAAGCACTTATTGTCAGAGTTTTGAATGTTCAAAATGCTTCTTGTCTGTAGAAGTTCCTTAGGAAGAGGTATGTACGAAGCTGCTCCTAATGGGATGTATACAGCAGTGTTCACTTCAAGATGTAGTATTTCATCAATTATCCACCCAGAGCCTTGTCCCTCGAATTCGCTGAACGAAGACAAAATCTATAAAGGAAATAAAAAACCATTTTTACTATAAATTTAGTAATATTAACACTTGAGAATATGTAGTTAAATAGGAAAAAACGAAGTTAATAATATATTTAATCTGCATGGAACTCTGCTGCTTCTCTATTTGAGTCATTTTTTACCACTCATATAAATGGAAGAAATGTTTTAATTAGAAAAAGTATTTTAATAAAATAATACTTTTACTCATGTTTGAATAGGTTTAGGCAAGATTTAAAAAATAATAATATATAGAGTACTTTTGGAGTATTATGATTTTATACAGTAAGTATCATATTTTGTATGGATAACCGGTGTTTTTAAATAAAATGTCTCTTACCTTTTCATTTGCATTTTCAATGTTTGGTGTTTCCCCGGAGAGAGTCGTATCACAATTTGATCTAAAGAAGGCAGTGCATTCTTCATTTTCAGTTTCAGAAATTTTTCTTGTGAATCTAACCTTCATATTTAAGTACAACTTGATACCATTATGGTCAATCAGTTGTGTAATACTATTTATGAGGTCAGTATGGACACTTTGAAGAAAGGCTTGTGGATCTTGACACTTTTCCACACATGGATGAATAAATTGCATTTCAAATGTGTTTAAGCTTCTTTTTTTAATTTTTGGAGAGGGTCGATTTCTCTTTGAAGGTTTTATCTTCTCCTTCGTCACGGATCCTTTTCAGCGATTTCTTTTCATGTACTTGAACATGTAATTTTAGTTTATCCAGTCTATTGAAGGTAGCATTGCAAAGGGAGCACTTATGCTCTACATTTCCATGAATAGTTCTTTCATGACGAAGTAAATTCTTACGATGTCTAAATTCTGTATTACAAATAGCACATAACATATTGGTTTTAGGAAGCTGTGAGTTTTCTAAATCATTAGTTGGGGGAAAATTCATTGAATCATGAAGTATCCATTACTTCAATTTTAAAGAGTAATGGTAAGAGCTAACAGAGTAGGCAAGCATTTCTGTTGCGGATGAGTAAATAGCTTCAGCTTCATCATAAGGTGTCGACGCACTGTCGCCGAAGGCGACAAACCGTCCTATATGAAACATAAACAGCCTGAACGCGTAGAGTAGACGTAACAATAATAAATAACATGAAGAGGGACTAGGACGAAACAGACAAAAAACAAAAGGAACTAAGACAAAAAATAGGGGTAATTAACAAAAATAGTGACAAAACTAAAGATTTTTATGGGATAATCAAGTTTTATGAATAATTTTTTTGGCATTTTTGAGTTTTATGAATTTTTTTGGAGATTTTGGGAAATTTTATAGATTTTTATAACATTTTATATTTTATAATTTTTATTGGAATTTTATATTTTTATAATATTTTTATTTATTATTTTTTTATTTGTTTTTTTTTTATTATTATTATTATTATTTTATTTTTTTTTTTATATATATATTTTTTTTTGAGAGGAGAAGAAAGACGAGGACAAGGACAAGGACAGGACAGAAAAGGCTGATGTAACACATAGTTGCCCCCAGACTAATCTGGGACCAGGGTTAAAGAGGTGCGGGGACGTCGAGGGAAGTCAGGATTAAGAATGTCGTAGTTGGGAAGATCCGATAAAAGAGGGTTTTCATGGTTATCAACGACGTGATAGAATTTAGTGGCAAGTTTGCCAATAAATTCTGTGAGAGTAGGCATATTGAGATATTTATGAATATCCTTATTACGCATGTACCAATGGGCTCTGGTGACATTCCTTCTGAGGACCTTATTCTGGAGAAGTTCGAGTGATTTAAGTCTAGACTTAGAAGCACCCCCCCAGACAGGGGCCGCATAGGTAATGATGGGTCGGAGAGCAGTTTTGTACAGAAGCAGCTTGCTGACCAAAGTGACCCTAGACCTCGGCCACATTAGGTACTTGAGGGCAAAGAGAGCCTTCCTGAATTTTTCCTTGATATAATCGAAATGACTACCCCAGGTTAACCTGGAGTCCAGGATGACACCAAGATACTTTGTCTCCCTTCCCCAAGGGACAGAATGGCCGAAAAGAGAGAGTTGAGTGGGGGGGTTAACTTGGGACTGCCTAAAAACGACAGCAGCACTCTTATCAACGTTAATGGCAATCTGCCATCGATCGAGCCAGGATTCAAGCAGGTTAGTATGGTGTTGGAGGTACTTAGTAGCATATCTAGGGTTATGGGCCTGGGCCATAATGGCGGTGTCGTCCGCAAACATGGCCAGGAAGGTTTTATGATATTGAGGAATGTCATTCATATAGATATTAAAGAGGGAAGGCCCCAGAACTGAACCTTGGGGTGTTCCCGCGAGGATAGGACGAATAGAAGAATGGGAGTGTTTGATACGAACTTTAAAAGAGCGGTTAGAAAGGTAGGAGTTGATAATATTGATCAGATAGGGGGGGACGTTAAGGTTAATGAGCTTAAATATGATACCTTGAATCCAGACTCGATCAAAGGCCTTAGCCACATCGAGAAAGAGTGCAACTGTGGTCATCTTATTTGCAAGTCCATCAGAGATATACTCAGTCACTCTGAGGAGCTGGTGAGTTGTGGAATGTTTCCTTACAAAGCCAAATTGCTGAGGGATGAGTTGGTTAGTAGAATCCAGGAAATCCCTCAAACGGTTACGTATGCAGAACTCCGCCACCTTAGCAAGAACTGGGAGGAGGGAAATGGGGCGATAAGAGGATGGATCCAATCGATCCTTCCCAGGTTTTAAGATTGGAATCACTGCCGCGGTCTTCCAATCCCTGGGAAAAAGCGCAAATTTAAACATTAAATTAATGGCCAAAACTAGATAGGGGATAACATTAGGCGGCAGGTTCTTTAACATTTTGTTAGTCACCCCATCGGGACCGGGGGACTTTTTAATTTTGGTATTTCTAATGTAATGGGTGACCTCCCACTCTTCTACCGGATCAGGGTTTTCAAAGAGCACTGAGGAGTCTTGAAGACTGTCATTAACAGTACTGATAACATGTTGCCGAAATTGCTGGTCTTTAATGGGGTTTTCCGTGAACTGACGCTGATAAGTGTCAGCTAAGCATTCCGCCTTATCAGTGTCAGACTCGGCAATGTCGCCGTTGGGGCGTTTAAGGGGCGGAATATCAGGAACTTTACTTTTAGCAATCCTCAGAGCTCTGTAAAGGGACCCATCTTGGTTGTTGAGTGAGAGTAAGTACTCCTCCCAGTTCGACTGAATGATTTTGCGTGTTTTACGCTTGATAAGGGCTTGGAGTCTGTTAAGCTCCCTTCTATTATTGGGATCCCTGTATCTCTGCCAATTTCTACGAACACGATTTTTCGTGGTAATCAGATTTTTGAGATCAGTGGGGGTATAAATATTAGAAGTCACCAGCTTCTCAGTGGATGAGTTTTTATGGGCGTTAGCAATGAGGGCCGAGAATGAACCCACCGCTTCTTCGAACTCATCAGGGGAGTTAATATTGTTAAAGGGGTTTTGAGAATCAGCAAGATAAGCATTAAAAGAGTCCCAGTTAGTGTTGAAGTAGGTAGAGTCTTTAGGGATGGAGTAATCAATAAAGAAGTTAATGAGCTGAGGATTATGGTCTGAGCTAAGCTCAGGAAGGGAAGATAGGGAATACTCAAAGGGAAAATCCCTGATGAGAGTAAGGTCAATAGTGGAGAAGGAACGATAGTCAGATCTAGTAGGATTATCTGGAAAGGCAATTTCAAAATCGTGATTAGAGGCAAAGTTAAAGAGGAGATTGCCGGCTATATTAGCAATATTGTTCCAAGAAGGGTGTTTGGCATTATAATCTCCACACATAATGATAGAGGGTGACAGAGCAGCGATGAGTTCGAGTTCGGCGGTGAGAGAGGGACCAGGGTTATTTTTGATATAAATAGAAGCCATCAGGACCTCAGGGCAGGCCATGGGGTTTACTCTGACCATGGTAGCCTCAACATTATCCATGATCGGGGTAGAGACTCTAGCATAGGGAATGCATTTTTTGATATAGATGGCAGTCCCATGCTTTGTAAAGGGAACCGCCGGGGGAAGGATCTTGTCATTACGAAGACCAATGTAATTGGGAATGGAGATTTTATTAATGGCCCTAAGATTGGTCTCCTGGAGACAAATAATATCAGGGTTGTGTCGAGACACGAATTCTCGGAACTCCCCAATTTTGGTAGAGATGCCGTTAGCATTCCAATAGCAGATAGATAAAGGGGAGTATTTAGACTGAAGATCCATAAGTAAAATGGGAAGGCTGGCCGTTAGAAAGGTTTAGTTGACGTTTAAGGTTAGCAACCTCTTGTTTATAAGTAATCAATTCTGCCCTGAGCTCAGAAACAAGCTTAAACATCTCCTCAAAAAGTTTATCCTGGGGATTCTGGGGAGGGGGGGGGGGGCAGAAGTAGCACCCGCGAAATTAGGTGGGTTAGCCCAAGCATTAACAGGGGGAGGGGGAATAGGATTGGGAACACGTTGGTGGTTACTGTCAAAAGTGAATCTTCTAGCATTTAGGGGTGGGGGATTTGACATTTGTGGTCTATTGTTTGGACGTGAATGAGTGGGAAGTTGGGAGTTTCGCCATTTCGGGAATTTGACAACCTCTATAAGATGCCGGATGTTCTCCATTGCAATTTGCACAAGTAGGAGGGGTCTGACGATCTTTTTTGCAATCTCGACTAGGGTGATCTTGCCCACATTTGACACATCTGGTTTTAAGATTGCAGTTAGCACTGGAGTGATAGAAATTTTGACATCTGTAACATTGGTTAACCCTACCAGCTCTTTCAAATTTTTCAACAGTGACATTAAGTACTGAAAGTTAGTGATCTTGTAGATTTTGTCTACGTCGGGGCCTTGGGTGAGTTGAATTTGGAAAATGGTGAGAGGGAACCCGTCCTTAAAACGTCTTAGCTGGGCAACCTTTTCAACATTGTGGCCTAGGCTAATTAGATCGTCTTTAATTTCATCGACGTTAGTATCACGGGGAGGCCTCTCATAACGACTTTCAGGGGTCTCTCGTTAAAGGGTCGAAGGATGTAGAACTCGATTTTGTCGATAGCCATAGCATTTGTAGCTTTGCCATGATCATGGATGTTCTTAAATTGAACCTTTAGGTACTCGCCAGCAGTAGAAAATGTGGGCGGGTTGGGAACATAATTAGTGATTGTTTGGCAAAGGGTTTTAATGTGCCTGTCAATTTTAACCATAAGGAGGGCCGGTTTAGCATCTTTGGGAGTTGCTGGATTGTTGCTGTCAGCTGTTGGCGCTGCGATCCCAGTGCTGGTGGATGGAGTAGGATCTGAATGGGAGGGAGTTGCTGGATTGTTGCTGTCAGCTGTTGGCGCTGCGATCGCAGTGCTGGTGGATGGAGTAGAATCTGAATGGGAGGGAGTTAAGGGGGAGGAGCTAGGAGGGGCGGGGCATGAAAGAGGAGCAAATCGGTTTTGAGTAGAAGGGAATGAGTTGAGCGGCGTAGGAATACCTTTCGAAATTTTAGCGGCTTTTCTGAGGGGGACGTCTTTAAAGTTAGATTCATCGTCGCTTTGCATTTCAGCATTTATTTTATTATCGTCAATGTCATCGGGATTTGGAAAACCGCTAGGAATGTCATCATCCTCGTCTGAGGACCCCTCGTGCGGTCTTTTAGAAAGAGTGGCTTTCTTAATGGTATGAAAGGTGCAATCCTGAACTGAGCATTCCTTCGATTTTTCAAGCATGTCCCTAGGTCTAGCAATTTTCCTGTCAAAAACTTCGATAGTGTTTTGATGTAAAGCTAATTGAGCGGGTTTTAGTTGGTTAATGTTTTGTTCGAGAAGGGCCGAGTAGTTATTTCTGACTTCCAATTCGGATTTTAGTTGGTTTTCAATTACCTGTAGCGTATCACAATGAGCAATGGCTGATTGTAATTTGGCAAGACCTTACTGGGCGAATGATAAATAGGTGATTCAGATCTGGATCTGTATCCAGATTTTTTGTAGGGACCCATCAAACAGGCCGGGGACCGTCGCAACTCCTGAAAAGAACCGAAGTCACCAAAAGCCACCGAGCTGCAGTAATGGCCCAAAACTTACCCGGCCAAATACTGTGCCCACCCAGCACTGTCGACTAAGAGCGAACGAAGCCGCAGCTGTAGGCCAACAGTCTGGGTCCAGGTGGTGAACACACTACCTGACAAGCTCCAAGATCAAAGCGGTGCCGCCAAAGCACTCCAGGGAAAAAGCAAGGCCTCCAAGCAGGAATGATTGATTCAGTGTCAATAATCGGCCGTCCGCAAGGGCACGGTTAAACCTGGCTGGGCTCCCGTAAAGGCGAGCGGTGGATCGGTTCCGATTCTTCCGAGCGTCTCGCGCGAGGAGAGAGCAAAAACCAGACCACTCTCTTCCACACCTGGCGAGGGAATGAAAATCCGGATGAGTAAATATCTTGTATCTTGACTAAGGATCTCTGCCGACCCGAAGGTCTCTACAGATCCGTCGAAAGTAGTCCCTAGTGGGAACTAATGGGCTATTGTCTATGGGTACAGCGGGTGCTGTAGATTGATGTGCTCTATGGGGAGAGCAGTTCGAGAAGTGCGACCAACTTGTCGGCTTTGGTGGTGCAGGCTGCAAGAGCAGCTGCCTTCGTCTTGAAAGATTGCAAATCCCCGAAGACGTCAGCAATGGCATCTTTGACGGCGGATAATGCGTCTGATAATGAGGCTACGTCATCAGTCTGGAGGTGGGGCTTGGGGTGCTGCCACCTGGCGGCACTCTGAGGAAGCTCCCGCTTCGGGAGTTTGGGACGCTCCGGACAGGACGCCGAGGAACTAGGGTGGTTCCCGCCGCAGTTGGCACAGCGGTTGGTCTGGGGGTCTTCACGGGACGGGCAGGCGCGGGAATCATGGCCGAGGCCACAAAACCTACACCTGGGTCCCATATGACAGTGGGTACTGACGTGGCCGAAGTTCTGGCAGCAGTAACATTGGGGTATGCGAGAAATCTTCTTGAATGGCTCGAAGTGGACCTTCTTGCCAAGAAGACTGCTCTGTCGGTAGATATCCTTAAAATCTCCCGGTCCGGACGATGAGGACCTGGAAGATTGGCAGAATGTCTTTGGTGCGGGCCCGCGTCAGCTGGGCTACCTTTTCGACAATGTATCCCTCCGCGGCCAGGGCAGAGGCGATAGTCTGAGGAACCGTGTCGCAGGGCAAGCCTTTGACAACGGTCTTGAGGAAATTCCGCTTGTTTCTCGAGTGGCGGAAGTAGCCGGCCTTTTCCGCGGTCAGAATGGCGAGAATCTTTCTCTCCTCGTCCTGGGTCCGCGGAAACACCTTCACGAACTTGTGGAAGGGTTTTTTGCCGATGTCCGCCATCGTTTCCGCAATGCGGCTGCAAATGAGATCGCCGAGTTCCCCTCCGAGGAAGAGAATCGGGTCGGGTTTGGGTGCCGCCGGGAATTGGGCATCCGGGGTCTTAATATCAACCGCCTCCGGGAATTGGGCATCCGGATTTGGCTTGATCCGCTTGGCTGCCGGGGCATCCGTGTTTCCCTCCTGGGACGGGGCATCCGAGCATACCTCCGGGAATGGGGCATCCGGGGTAGCAGTCCCTGCCGTCGGGAATTGGGCATCCGACGACAGCTCCATGGACTCAGCCAAGGGTTGGAATTTGTTTGAGATGGGGATGTTGGCCACGGCTTGTGGTTCCTCAACAACCAGGTGGGTAGTTCTAATCAACTCATCCCAAGTCTCCTGTGGCTCATGATAGAATTTAATCTTGAGACAATCAAGGAAGTATTCAGATTGACCGTGGGAGATATCCTCCTCCCTCTTTCCTATATTGATAAGAATATCGTTGAACGGTTCGTCGAACGGTAATTGGATTTGCTTGAGCAGCTTTCCATGATCGTCATCTCTCGTCTCTCTGCCATCTCGTCGTGATCTGATCTCTGATCTGATCTCGGATGAGTAAATATCGGAAATCGAACATTAACTGACGAGTGTCGGCGCGAGGGCCCTTACTCCTTCATCGAAAGCTTCCATAAAGGGGTTAACTTGTGACTGGGAATAAAATTGGACAAAGTCCTCGCTGTAAACCGGAAAAGTGTGCCGCAAGGGCTCTGCAAAGCAGGATCTAAAAACTTCTGAAAGGAAAAAATAATTAGTGATCAAATATAAAAAACATTTTAGAAAAAATAACAAAAACAACAATGAAATGGACAGAACATGTACAAAACAAATATGCCGTAAAGCATCGTCAAAGAAAAAATCAAAAGAACATGTCGAGTTGACACGCAAGTCAAAATCACCAATCTGGGTCGTGATGTATGGTCCTAGGACGTTTGAACTTCTGTTCAACAATAGGGTCATAGTCTGCAATTTGTCTGAGGTTGTCATATGTGCTGTTCTGTAGTGAGGTGTTGTAGTTGTGTGAAGCAGTGAGGATGGCAGTGTCTATGGTGTCAATCCCAAGGTCTTTGTGTAAAATGGAGTTCCTAACAAACCAAGGGGCGTTTGTAATTCTACGTAGTGCTTTGTTCTGAAAAGTTTGAAGTTTCTGTCTGTGTGTTCTTGGGACTGCAGCCCAAGCCGGAGAGGCATACAGCAGAACTGGCCTAATCATTGTCTTGTAGAGCGTGAGCTTATTTTTAAGTGTCATGGTGGAGTGTTTGCCAATGATAGGGTTTAAACTAATACTGGCTCCTGTAGCTTTACCTAATGTTTGCTTTATGTGCTCACGAAAGTTAAGTCTGTCATCTAAGTAAACACCGAGGTATTTGGTGTGTTTACTGTTATTAATGTCTGTGTCGAAGATCTCAAGGTGTGTGTCATATTGTCTGCGTATTTTGTGTCTCCTGAATAGGACTGACTCACTCTTCTGCGCGTTAATCTTAATTCTCCAATCTTCGCACCATGTTTGGACTGTGTTTAAAGCTGTCTGAAGTTTGTGGAAAGCAATGTCACCGTGTTTAGATTTGGCAAGTATGGCTGTGTCGTCTGCAAACTGGGCTGTGATGCAATTGTCAAAAGTGGGGAAGTCATTGATGTAAAGATTGAAAAATGTGGGGCCCAGAATGCTACCTTGTGGGACTCCTGCTCTGATGTTTGTGACAGTGGAAAGTGTGTTGTTGACTCTGACCTGAAAGACTCTGTTTGTGATGAATGAGTTGATGATGTGAATGAGGGTCTTTGGAATGTTTTGTGTAATGAGTTTGCTGATTAAGCCCTCATGCCATAAACTGTCGAAAGCTTTCTCCACGTCCAGAAAAACTCCCCTATCGCTTCCTTGTTGTTAAAAGCCTGTCCTATAATTTCAACCATTCTGTGAACCTGATGGACTGTGGAGTGTCCCCGTCTGAAACCATATTGGTTGGTGTTGATGATGTTGTTTTCGTTGATGAAGTGTTGTAGCCTGATGTTAATGACTTTTTCGAACAGTTTAGCCAAACAAGGCAAGAGTTGATCGGTCTGTAGTTGTTGGGTTGGAGTGGACTTTTCCCAGGTTTCTTGAAAGGACAACAATTGCCCTTTTCCATCTGCTGGGGAAGTAGTGTAACCTAAGGCAAGCGTTGAAGATGTTGGTAATGTGGACTATGACCATGTTGTCAATGTTTTTGATGGCAGTGTTTGAGATTTGGTCATAACCAGAAGCCTTCTTTGGATCGAGTGTTTTGATGAGATTTTTGATCTCCTGTGTGTAGTGTGGGTGATAGGTGTGGTGGGCTCAATTGCTAAGTAGTTTTCTACTTCGCTGCTAATACTATCAACCAGCTCTAAGTTAATTGGAGTCTGATGTGGTGAGAACTGGTTGTGTAGGCTGGAAGCTAGAAGCTCTGCCATGCCGTGTTCTGTGTAGATGAGTGAGGTTGGTCCTTTAAGAGGACCAATAAGTTGTGGCTTGGATTTGAGGGCTTTCGCCATTTTCCAAACTGTGTTATCGTGTGTGGAGAGCCTCATAACTGTGTCTTCCCATTCAGCTTGTTTGTGTTCAGTGATGAGTGTTTTAACTTCTCTGCAGGCTTCGTTCCATCTGCTTTTGGTGGGTGGGTGTCTGGTGTGTTTGTACTCCTTTCTAAGTCTGTTCTTCTCCCTAATCTTGTCTCTGATGTAGTGTGGAAGCCTAGTGTCAGTGTTGGTTTTAGTGGGTTTTGAACTGCTGTCTATGTCTTGTTTGAGTTTTGTGGTGAGTTGTTCGATGGCATTGTCAATGAGATCTGTAGTGGTCATGTTAGGGTTGACAGTGATGTTGTTTCCTGACATTGTGTGAAATGTTTCCCAGTTTTCTTGTACCTAACTCTCTCAGGGGGTTTGGTGAGGCCATAAAAAGTAAAAGTCACTGGGCTATGGTCAGAAGAAAGGCTGTCGTGAACTTTAAGATGAGGGATGTGGGGAATGCCCTTAAGGAGCATTATGTCTAAGATATCTGGTCTATGGTCGATATAGCCTGGGAAGTGGGTTGGTTCGTCAGGGGCAGCCAGAGTTACTCCCTGGTCTAAAATGAATTTTTTGAGGATAATACCGTTTGGGTTTGTTGCCCTACAATTCCAATGGGTGTTTTTAGCATTTAGGTCTCCTGCAAGAATAGTTGGTAGGCCAGAATTCATGAGAGCAGCAAGATCGCTGTTTAATAATTTTGAGTTCGGCGGGTTGTAGACTGAGATAAAAAGTACTTCACCAAAATTTTCGTTCTCCAGTACTACAGCGCACGCCTCAATGGAATTAAGCTGGGGAAGAATGTACTCAGTACATTTAAAGCTTCTCTTACAATAAATGGCCACACCACCCCCTCTGTTGTGTAGTCTGTCATTCCTAAACAGTGTGTAGTTAGCAATCCTAGCCTTGTCACATGGTCTTAAGTGTGTCTCGTTTAAAAGCATGATGTCAATGTTCTGATCTCTGATGAACTCCTTCAACTCGTGTATCTGCCTTTTAAGGCCATTAAGGTTGGCAAAGCGACATTTGTGTAGAAAGTGCGGTGTATGTTCGTTTGAGCGTTGTGGGGATGAGCAAAACCATGATTCTCTTCCAACTAGGATAAAACCATAACTTCTAATCTTTAGCTTGCCAGATTCTACAATTCGTCGGACCTAGTGGTAAGGCATTTTATGTCAGGGTGCTGCAGGAGTGTTATGGTGAGAGCAGTTCTAAGGGACACTTTGTAGCTTTGGGGAGTTCAAGAGCACTCCCGTCTTGCTAAATGGAGATTACACTGCATCTTTGGGGTAATGCCTGTTGGGATTCCTCGGGTTGGGTGTTGTATCTGAAGTTCGTTTCGACTTGGGACTCCGACACCTGAGATAGTGTGAGCAGTTGAGTGGTGGATGAGGGTCCGGCCACGCGCATTTGCAAAGCACAAAGCGCTACACTGGGCGCTTTATCAGTGGTCTACGGCCTCGCGTTAACTTGGGTATGCGCATTTCTTAGTAAAGGTTAGTGGCTTTTGGCCAGAAGCTTGTTGTCGGTGTATATTGGTCGGCGTATTCTGGCAGTTGTCAGAATGGTCTTTGAGCCCCGTAGTGGCTGTGTGGTCCCCGCGACAAGACGCATTGGGGACTATCGCCCTTGTTGGGCAATCACGGTCAATGCTTCCCGCGTTTACACACTGCGGTTGAACAGGCCTGATTGTGCAGCCGTACCGTGGCACGATGCATTGTTGCTCCTGATTCTTTGTAGCTGCAACGACCTTAGTCAAACGGTCAGTTGTATATTTCTGGTTCTGGTTGTGTTCAAATCTTGAAATAGACGGAATGGTCTTTCCCATGATTATGGGGTCTGAAAAACCAGCTCGATTCGACCGTAGTTCTTCAGTTCAGCCTTACCCTCGGCCGCGCAAATCGGGGACCTCCGATACCACCTGGGTGCGCTCACTAATTAATGAATGAAAGGGGACTCTTATTGAAATGTGATGTACTACCTATGTCCTGATCTCGGTGGCGATTTTCGTTCAAGTCGTCCCGTGCTTTGCCAGAGAATTGCTTAGAGCATCTTCAATGACTGAGATTCTTTCCCTCATCTGTTATGATGACAATGTGAATCCTAACTTCGTGGACACGTGAAATGGTTCCTGCCGTTTTCATTTCCTCTCTGCTGTCGTCTTCCGCCATTTTCGCCGTAACGTCCCGGACGATTCCCGGGTCGTTAAATCTCGGAAGAGTCTTAAACCATCACTCTTCGGGCCTAATGCTCCTTCTCTAATGCCTGCAAATCTTCTAAACGCTTACTCTCTTCTCAAAAAACTTACAGCCCCGGTGTAACATCCTTATAAGTCTGTCAAGCCGACATCAACTCCGGGACCTCTGTTCAGTGTATTGAGCTTATCAAAGAGCATATACTCTTATCTAAGGACCAACCGTCGAGAGAACAGTCGCCGCTGTAGTGCTGACATGCGCTACGCTAAACATCCCTCCCGCTAACTGTGAGCCTATTCCTGCTTAAATGAACATCTGTCCATACGGTGCATGTCGCATATGTGGGATGATTGCATGTTCGTGTATGTACGTTGTATGTGTGGATGAGCCATTAAGGAGCGAGTGGGTATCAGTCCACGGCTTGTTGTCAGCACGCAACAACTAGAGGGCTTAATGTACGGAGTGCACTGTAGAATGCTCCAACTGTTCTGGGTCTTCGCTACCAATCCGGAAGTGGCTATGAATAAAAATCCAATAAAAATCAACATCGGGTGTATGCTAGCACGAGGTCTGACTCCTGATAGGGCTAAGTATATGGCCAGCCACATGACGCTTTTATAATATCTAGTCAGCTCACGATATACACCGAATTCAGGATGTGACGAAGTCTGCTTCGCAGCGTTACGGTTTATAATGATGTCTCGCTCGTCATTCCATCTAGTAGTGCTGTCTGTCAGTCCGGAGTGAGTTAAATAGGTCGAGTTCTCCTTTTTATAGCAGATGATGGCCTAATTACAGAGTATCCTTCCGCGAAAAACTTTGTATTCATACGCGCAAGGTTAAAAAAATAGTCCGATAAGAGAAAAAATCCCCTTAGTTTTAGATAATCTTTAATTAAAATAATGTTAGTTTTAAATATTGTATAATTTCCTATTTTCATGTGATTAAATATCCTTTACTATAAAAAATATATAAACTAGGCAAAACTAAACTGAACATACAATTCCGAAAACCTAGTCCGAATTTTTATATGTGTGTATCGGTTGATGACTTAATTAAATAGTATCCTTTCACAAAAAAAACTTTGGATTCGCATGCGAGAGGTTAAAAAATAGTCCGATAAGAGAAAACGTTCCCTTAGTTGATATCAGTCTGAAAGCGTAAAAATGTAAAGTTCGTTATCGAATCAGTGAAATAACTCTTATAAAACAACAATTAAAATGATTTAAATAGTTTTACCACTAGGTGAAATAATTACAGTAAAAAAAAATCTGTTATAAATCTCGAAAAACTACTCGTATAAGGTTAAATGTTATGCAATCAACAACTTCTAATAACTGTTCTTTACAAGACCGTTGTCATTCCTTAACTATTATACCACGCAAAACACCTTATACCGAAACTAAATAAGCACCCCTACAACTCAACTTTCGGCAAGAAACAACTCGTCTAAAACTCTCTATTCAATATAAACAACTACTCTATACAACTAATCAACACCTACCTAACATTCAAAAAAACATTTACGTCATATAAACCTACTCTATTACAATACCAAAACAACTCAACTCCATTCCTTCTACGTCACATAAACCTATCCTATAACAATTCAACCGACGTCACATAAACCAACTCTTTAACAAAACTGACGTCATATAAACCTACTCTATAAAAACAACTCAACTCGTGTCATAAAACAACTCAACTCCGCTTCCGCTACGTCATATCCTGTCAGGTGCACTTACGTCATATCCGGTCACGTGACTTCATGTGACGTTATATGCGGTGGGTCAGTGACGTCATGCGGTTGTGGTGGAGGATCAGTGACGTCATTAATCCTCTGATCCTCCACTGATGCAGAACCGGCCTTTCTTAACTATGGCTCCCCGATTTTTGGGGTAAGTGACGAAAATGGTTTAACATGGGCGCCTATGGGCTCCCTGTGATGCAGAACTCTCATAATTACCATACTTTTATTTTTTTCCCATAGGATTAACAGAGAGAAGCCTTCGCTTCAGAAGCCAATTCTCTGTCCTATTCCCCCTTAAGGGTTGATGAAACCTTTATTAGAAATGTTCGATATATTTAAAATATGATGTATGCAATTACGGAGATTATTTTGTTTTACGAATTAAATGATCCTGTTTACAAGTTTCGAGTTAAAAAATATTGCAATAGGTCTTAAAGCAAATTAAAATCGTTTTTTTTTCCAGTTTAAAATACATTTTAAAATTAAATAACTCAAAACTGAACAATAACCTTATATAAGTACCAGCAAAAAAAAATATTTAGCCAAGCTAATCATTTATAACTCAATTCTTTTTACTTAAACTATATTTTGACTTTTTGTCCATTCCTTTAGGCAATAGGTCCTTAGCTCAACCTTCTCAGTTTTCTCCATTTTTCTTTCCAGTAAACTGTATGGTCGCTAATGATTCCATGTCAGACACGTGGCCTCATGTGGGGAAATATGACATTAAAGTTTTGTTACGTGTCCGCCTCATAAGCCCAAGTTTGCAGGTTCGAGCCCCAGCTGAGTCGTCAGATTTTCTGGATGGGAAAATCTTGAGCATGCATGTCATATGATTATGTGGCATGCAAAAGATCCCTTGAGTACTCGTTTGGCTAAGGTTCTATCGGCAAAATGGTAGGGAGAGTCATCTAGATGGTTCCACGAAAAAAGGCTATCATTTCTTTGGAATATATCGAGTCAAAGGGTAAGCCGCCAATAAAGCAGCCCCGTTGAAAAAAAAAAGGTTTGTTTAGTTACACTAGGATGGCAGTGTCAAAAAAACCATTTTGACTTCTGCAACCTAAAGTTCTGAAAGCCAATGCCTTACAAAGTGGACAAAGTACAAACATTGAAGGACAATTTTGAATAAATGAAATATATTTAAGGATCATTTGCTACTAAAAAATATTTTAATTGGTAAGCGAGAAGTTAAAGCCTAGGTTGGTAAAGATCTAACTACAAATAAATAAATTTGATTAAATACAATCATTGAACTGTTTTTACTCTTCGATAACTGTATTATGCAAACAAATATTTTACTTAATAAACAGCACCCAAATAATTTAAATAACTTCGATTCCTCAACTATAAATAAAATTAAGCTACATTTGAAACACGTTTCCAAAGTGTTGAACAAAAATTATATATTCAATCATTAAATTTAATAACGATTTATTAAAAAAAAATACTATATTGTATAAGTAATACTATACATAGGATATAGGCTAAAGTAACAATAAATAATACAATGTTCAAACTAATAAGATAATCTCTGGATTTACACTGTTGTTTTACTAGACTAAGTAATCATTCCACAGAATGTTAAAAAAAATATTAAATGGCTAAAACACATTATGTACTCAAACCATTCAATAATGATAAGTTATATCAAAATGAAAATGTCTTAAGAAGAACTTAATCTAAAAAAGTACTATACAGTAAAGCAAATAATCTAAAAATAATGAAAAAATATCTACAATGAATAAATGATTTAAAAAAAAAAATCTCAGTAATGAGGTTGCTTCAGATGATGCAACTCTTCTGTTTCCATTTTTATTACTCCTGCGATATCATTGGTTGTTTCGATTTCACTCTCAAAATGATCGTTTTTATCTTGTCTGCTGTAATCTATTAGAGAGTTCTTTATGTGCAACTTGTTTTTATTCTTGCTATTTACTAAACTTCATTGTTTTATATTCGATTAAATTTCAAGTATGCATAAGCATTGCCAAAACTTGAATGTTGTTGAAAAACTTCGGTTGAGATGGTATTTTGTCTTATGCAGAGAAATTAAGCGAAATTGTGGACAGAAATTTAACGTGATTAGGATTCATTCTTGATAGCTTTAGATTTTAATGAAAAAAAGTGATTATTTTATCAACAATTTCACATGACAAATATTCAAATAACATAAACATTAACAGACTTCAGCAGCATTGATTCAAAGTCGAACTTTAGTCTAAAGCATTCCATAAAAAGGTCAAACAAGTAATTTTATATTCTTTAGTGTAGGTATGTCCCATAGTAAAAGTATAAACTGTTTGAAAACTTAATATTATATATTTCAAATGTAAGCTTAATTTACAATAAAAAAGCTTACTCATAACCACCTGAGGAATAGATAAATACACAGTTGTCTAGGAATGTTGTTGTTGTTGTCGTGTCCATGCTGTGTGCAAAAAACTAGATGGATCCGAAGCTGTCGTAGACAGCTTTGCTATTTCTTCTGCATCTTCGAGAGAATTAAATTTCTGGGTCTTCAAAGCAATCCTGAAGAGCCTGGCTTGAATTGTGGGCAGCCAAATATATGCTGCGGGACAGTTGGACACCAGACAGTTTGTGGAGAAGCTCTTTGTCCTTACCGTTGAGATTTCATTAGGAAGGACTAGGAAATGTTAGTTTTTCCAATAACTCAAATAATTTTATTTATTTTAATAATATAATAATGGCCAAATTATTATGACCACCCCTCAATATATTTGACCATCTTTTGCCCTTAAGCACTGCATTAATTGTTCTTGGCATAGATTCTATGAGATTTTGTTAGGTGGTATGCCTGATACCATATTAGATGAACTTCAATTTCCAATTCCTTAAGATTTGATGGTACTAGATCCAGCTGCATTACGTTCCATTCGATCTCATCCCACAAATTCTCAATAGGTTTCAGATCTGGTTACTGCGCTGGCCTACGAAGCAAGATAAAGTTCCATCACGCTCTTTGAACCATCTGAGGACATTTCTAACTTTATGACATAGAGCTTTGAACTACTGAAAGTATTCATCCCCGGCTGGGTACACCATTAACACATCTGTGAGTGACTGATCTGCGATAATGCTTAAATACTGTCAACAGACATTGTTCAACAGGAATCAAAGGACCCATACAATGCCCAAGAAAACATCCCTCAAAAAATAATATGGTCTCTACCAGCTTGAAGAGATATGGATATAAAACTGAGAATTGTGGTTGCATAAAACTATCAGGTGGTCATAATAAAGTGGCCTCTCAATGTATATATGTCAAATAAGTCGACAGGGAAACTTCGTTATTAAGTTTAATTGGGGTACAAAATATAAGATTTAAGTTATATTGAGGGGGTTAAGTTATGATATGTCATATATATTAATATATTTAATAATTTTCTTTTTTTTATTTATTAATAACATTTCAATCTTATGAGATGAAACCAAATTTACATTCTTGCTCTTTAGTTTTTCTCTTGGAGGTAAATGTACATACAATTTTAACAATGAAATACACACAATTAACATGAGTGCGAGTAATTTTACAAAATCCAAAAGTACCATATAATTGTAAATTAAGTACCATAAGTTCATTAACCTTCAATAGAACCAGTAGTAATAAGTATCCACGTATTTACAGATTCCATACATGAATGTTAAAATATGGTTGGTTACATTCTTTGTGCGATTTCTTGTGGAGCAACAACACCATGAATTGTATTAAGTACCAATTGAAGAGCAAAGTGGAAGAACATGCTAAGTGATGAAAAGGTAAAAAATTACTTACAAAAGGTAAAAAATATACTTAACTTAAAGTTTATGAAAAAGTGGAAACTTGTTATTGTTAAAAAATTTAGTAATATATTTAATGACACAAAAATCTAAATATTTTTTAAAATGCCACTTAGGAAGTACTTCCACTAAGCTCTTCAATTGTTTGTTAACGTTCAATAGTACATTAACAAAATACAGGTACAGTAGAGTCCCGGTTATCCGAAATTCGGCTTAACCGAAAGGCTTCGGTATTTTTTTTGCCAAAATATGAAATGTACACATAAACGCCTAAATAAATAAAAAATAAATTCGTACTTACAAAGTTGGATTTATTTCTCAAAATATGCATTAATTTTTTTTACTGCTCAATTTTGGTTCGTTTTAAAACAGCCCTAACCTGCCATCTTTTAAAAAAGAGAACGTCTGAAGTAGTGACTTTACCTTGCACTTCTATGTATCTATGGGCCTGATCTAAGATTTTTGTAACTTCCGTATGCGAAATGCTGCACTTGTTAGACTCGGGCTCAACTTCATTACCGGGTTCGTTTTCGTTCCGGATTACTGGTCATTTTTCTAGGCACCTATAGAATCTCGATTAACCGAAAGTGCTCCGGTCCCGTACCTTTCGGATAAGCAGGACTCTACTGTATTTACAAATTTCATACATTTGTAAAAATATGGTTGGTTGTAGTCTTTGCATGATTTCTTGTAGAACAACACCTCTCACTTTGTACTAAGGACAAATGAGCCTGATTGACCGCGGGTCTCCAAACTAAAGTGTCTCTGTGATAATCCAATTGGTATTTTTTTTTCTCTAAGCCACATTTTTCCGGCTGTATTGAATATTTTCACAAAGGATTTTTTTATATGATAAATGAAGCTGACTTACTGGTCTCCCACACATTAAAATTGGTTCAATTAAATTTAAAATTGTTTAATAAATAACTTTATACGAGAAATGTAGCTTAGAAAATATTTTTTTCATGCATTGGGGATTAACAAAGAGGCACTTCGGTTTGGAGACACCACCTGCCCTTACATTTGCCCTTAAGTACCAAATGTTCATTAACGTTCAATAGTACATTAAGCAAAATACAGGTATTTAAAGATTCCCATGTATGTGTTAAAATATGGTTGGTTGCAGTCTCTGTGTGATTTCCTGTAGAAGAAGGGCTTGGCCGGAGGGTAGCTTGATAAAGACATCTTCGGTGATCAGTCTCCAAGATAGTAATGACTACACATGGTAAAAAGAATTCAGAATTATGATCATAGCATATTTATTTACATTTTACTTTATGAAAAAATAGTGTCTATATTCTTACAACTTCTGTGTTAAAAAGACTTGATGTCATACAATTTAACATCATGAGTCTTTTTTTAAGACAAAAACTTTATGCTTGCAAAAGATTGCAAACCAAATTCAGCATATTCTCATAGACAATTAAGGCATGCATTATTAAGTTTAAAAAAAAACACATGTTATTTAAAAAAAAAACTTTTTTTAATAATGCATGACTCTATTGTCTATGAGAATATGCTAAATTTGGTTTGTCTTACGAAATAGTGACAGGAAAAAAAAAAATTCTAGCAACTAGATAGGAACCGGAAAATGCAAATGTAAATTCCAATTTCGACATGTTACCCTGAAAAAAATTGCAGGAAAGAAACCAAACCGTTGAACTTATTATATTTGAAGACATGTTAACACTATGTAGGGTTGTCATTTTACTAAACGAAAGAAAAATTAATCGCTTTTAAAAATAAATAATTAAATAACCAGATATTTTTCTTACAAATTGTGTCAGGAAATATTTTGTAAATTGATCCTTTGAAATATAAGAGTGATTACAATGCATTTGCGTTGTAATCAAACACGCTTATATTTTAAAGGATCAATTTATGAAATATTTCCTGACACTGCATTCAAAATTTGTACTACATCCGAAAATGAAACTTGGGAACATATAATTTTAACTTTCCCTATTTATGAATCCTTCAGAAGAAAATACTTAACACATTCTAACAATTTTTCAGCTTTTCTAAAATTTCATAACAAAAACTATTATAATATTTATAATTACTTAATATCAGTTTTAAAATTTAGACATAATATATTCAGCATCGATGAAATTGTTACTTTGCTTACTTTCTTGGGTTTCCTTTTATGAATTTAAGTGTTTGTATATTTTTCATTTGTTGTTGTTTTGTAATGTATCCTTGTTATGTATACTTTGCCAACCATTGTCAACGGGTCAAGGCCCAATACAATAAAGTTTATTATCTATCTATCATCTATCTAAATATTTTTCCTACAAATTCGTTTTTTATTAGCTGTTCTGATTATAATCATCATAGAGTTAAGAAGAAGATGGGGATGCTTGGTGAGAAAACAAGTGAAGCCGCCAGGATGTCGCCAAGCAACTCTAGTATGCCCAAACAAACTGCTCCCTCAAAGTTAGTTCATGCTGAAATGCATAATTTTATTCCTTAAAAAACAACAATTAATAATCAAAACTGACTGTTGCCCAGCCGTAGGCTGTAGTACGAGATCTGATTTTACACAAGATTGCAGTGATTCCCTATACAAGTAAGAAAAATGCATCGTAATTACAGTGTATGTAGAGAGTCAGAAATCGCCAAGTTGATGTAGTAAGCGCATACAAACTCCACTGTAAAATGGTGCCAGATACTTTGCCGAGAGTATTTATTTGGGCTTACTACAAAGGGATCGATTGCTTCACTTGGCAAACCAGCTTTTGCATTGTACCATCTTCTTCTTAACTCCCTACCTGTACCTGGTGAAAAAGGGCTAACAAAGCAAAGAAACAAATTCACTGAAATCGGGATTATTAAAATTGAAATATCTCTATGGGACTGATCCCTCTTGACTGAAAATGCCCACCTGGAAGCTTTGTTGCAGTACTTCGTTGTCCGCATAGTGCACATGCCACAGTTCCACCTCCCTCCATGCCTGGTCTGTGTTCCAGGGATCGTCCATGTAGCCACGCTTCACGCGCTCACACTTCACCTCTGGAGGCGTTTCCTCCTCCTCAGAAAGGTTCTCGGAACCACTCTTGAAGAACTGGAAAGACACAATTGAAGAGCTTAGTGGAAGAATGTGCTAAGTGACATTTCTGAAAAAAATTGAGATTTTTGTATCAATGAACATGTTGTTCCCTCCTTCTCAGATAGCAAGACTTTTTATGAACTTCAAGTTAAGTATATATTTTACCTTTTGTAAGTCAGTGCAATTATTAACGTATCTAAGTGCAAACAAAAAAGTTTAATGTCCATTTTCTTGGTTTCACCATTAAGTTACTTAACATGTTCTTCCACTAGCTCTTCAATCTTTTAAGGTTAGGTTAGTTTGAATTATAGTCGCACTAGGGCTAAACAAGGGCTATTAGTAATAGTGGCATCGTAATTTAGAAACATAGTCAAGTGACGAGCTGACGCCTGAGTAGGCACCCAAAATAACCCTTAAAGGCAACATCGTACACAGCGTTGGGACTTTGGAAGCATATTTAATGAGCACTTCCTCTACAGGGGGTATTATTCGTCGGACATTTTTGGTTGCACGGGCCCTTTATAGATTGGCAGTTATTTTGCTGATGCTCGGCCCCGAACTTGGGACCTTTCGTATGCAGGGTGAACGCCTTAAACAACTGGGCTCCCAAGCCCCCTACAATTGTATTGGTGGCTTAAAAAAGACATTTGTACAGAGAGGTATTCTGGCAATTATAAAGCAGGTGTTACTTTTAATAGATTAGTTCATATGCCAGAAGAGTGACACACTAACAGATAATAAAATCATTAACTAAAGTGATTCGAAGAAACTTGCATGGAACGCTGCATTAACTAAAACATAATCAACATTTCAGTACATTAAAAACTCAAAACAAAATAGTTTTCTGGTTTATTACAGAAAGGTTAAATCATATTAAGTTTAGTTAAACAACATAAAGTACAAAAAGCTCCCATTAAGACACATTCTGCTTACATTTAAACCTACAATTGAAGAGCAAAAAAAATGTATTCTTGAGCAGTAAAAAATAGTGCTTGCCCAATAACTGCTAAACTAAGGAATTATATATATAAAGCATAAATTGAATGTTGATCAAAGTTCAACTTACATCAATCATATTCTCTTCAGTATGCCACATAGGTAAATTTCCTTCCTTTGCTTTAAATAAACAACGGACCACTTCATACTTTTGTTCTCCTGGAACAAATCCCTGTAAATATAATTAGAAATACTTTTTAAAATGTATTCAGTTATAACTAATTTAGCATTAACTTAAAATGTATTTCTAATCATTAATTTTAACGTTGCATAAATGGGGAATGGGAGTAGGTCTCCAAACCAAAGTGTCTCTGTGTTAATCCAATGGAAAAAAATAATTTTCTAAGCCACATTACTCTGGCTGTATAGAATAATTTTATAAGAGAATATTTTTTTTATATATATAACAAATGTAGCTGGCTTACAGGGCTCTATAATCCCACTTTTTGAAACTGGTATGGATATTTTGTGATAAAATGGGCTTGTTTCACGAGGGGATCTGGCAACAGCTCCGCGGTCTTGTTTTCATTTTTCTCGAATGACTTTTGGTATTCCAAATTGAGTTTTCTAAGAAAATTTTAGTTGTTATTTTTTTTAAATTCCAGCTTCTTTCAATGCAAGTTTTCCTTGATAAACGATTAAAACAACCAACAGCACAGCAAGAAGTGGTAATTTAAAAAAATAACACCTAAAATAACTTATTCTTAGAAAACTCAATTTCGAATATCAACAAAAGTAATTCGAGAAAAATGAAAACAATACCGCATAGCTATTGCCAGATCCCACGTGAAACAAGCCCATTATTAAGTAAAAATTAATTTTAAAAAATACATTATAGAATATGTAAAAAAAAAAATGTTATAAAAGTATTTATTAAAATTTTAAAATTCTTTTCAAACAGTAGGGTTATAGAATAGAGCCCTGTAAGTCAGCTACATTTACCTTACAAAAAAAATCATTTGTAAAAATATTCAATACAGCCAAAGTAATGTGGCTGAAAAAATGATTTTTTCCCCCATTGGATTCATACAGATACTCTTCGGTTTCCCATGCCAATTAAGGATTCATTTGTAACAAAGGTTTTTATCTTACACCAGGTAGCGCCAATTGACCTCTTCTTTCTCCTCTTGTAACAACAAATTCAAGACCTTTACCTCCACCTTTCTGCCATCTGAGGGAAATAATCCAAATGTTAGGGTTAAATTGAAGTATTGTGGTACTAGAGCTACATGAGGGCTATTGGCGACGGGCGTCATAATTTAGAACCACAGTCAAGTGACATTTTACATGCACTCCTTCTACACAGGATATTATTCGTCAAACATTTGGCTGCACAAACCGCTTATTATAGGTTGGCAGTTATTTTGGCAATGCTTGGATCTGAACCTGGGCCTTTTGCATGCAAAGCACCGACTGGGCTCCCAAGCCCTAATTTAAATGTAAGTTCCAACAATTTTAAAATAAATATTTCTTCAAGATTGATTAAATATGCCCTATATCTACATCCACAGAGAGTAGCAACAGGCCTGATAATTTTGAATAACGCTGATGGCGCCAACACTTAAAAGTGTACATCATGTAATTTTAGTGATATAAAAAAATTCAGGCGTTTATAATATTTCTGCGAAATACTAATTTTTTTTCAAACAATAACTGTTTGATGATACAAATTAAATAGTATAAAGTGTCATATGTAATTGATAAAAACCTATATATAATCTTTATATACACTGCTCAAAACAATTATTGGAACGCATGGTTTAAACCCTTTCACCCCCAATGATTCCATTTGGAATCATCAGCTTGCGATTTTTTTCACACTGCACTTATTTATCGTTAGATGGAAGAATCATGTCTTTACGAAAATTATAAAATGTTTGTTTTAATTAAATGAAAATATGAAAAACATGGTAAAATAAAATTCACTCCCAAAACTTTTTACAACAGAAATTGACCGTAAATTCTTCACGCTTGCATTCTTAGATGTTTAAACAAATGATTTTAACTTTTTTTTAAACAAATAAAGTTTTGAAAAAATTATTGCTCTAATTTATTCAAAAATTATGATTCCCATTTTGCCTGGCCTACACACTACACAAGATAGACATTGTATAAAACTCCAGGTAAAATTAGAACATTTCTTAAATTTAGTTAGCTTATAGCTGATTAAAATACAACATCACATTAAAAATTACCTTGTTATTATAACCAAAACATAATGGTTCGGGCCCCAACGCATTAAGGCTCCTCGTCCCCTCAGACCAGTTCTTCCATAAATATTTCTGCAAAAAAATATATAAATGTTATTTTTATCTGGAACTTTTAGACATAGGTAATTTATTGATGAATAAACAATTTTTACCTTGGAACTCCCTCACTGTCAAGTTTATACACTGCATTTGTTCCACTGTCTCCGCTGATCCAAGATGTTCTGTCAATGCTTATTCCAGCTGGGTTTGAAGAAAGGCAGTTCCATTGGAACACTGGAAGTTGACTGTCGTCCACATCTTGAGTTGCTCGGAGCCTGCAATGAAATATTTTTTATCCAAGCTTAATTATGTAAGCAAGTGACGCATACCAACAGAGTGATATTACATGATGGTACAAAGAATGTACTAAATATGGCCAATTGGAGTATTGTGGGGATAAGAGGAGATTGGAATAATTAGAAAGGCAAGACACTACAGTCATTCTTAATAAATCTACTAGATAATCAAACTAAAAAACTGGACATACTAGCAATCGTTATATTGAACGTCACTTTGTGTGTATCTTTTCCAAGAATTTACCTTTGGTGACATATGTAAGTAGCATTAGATAGTCAGGTCTGCAAGGTTTTCTTCTGGCATAATTTTGAAGTTTCTTTATACTATGGTTGTACTAAATATTACATCTCTGTAATCTTGGTTTTGAGAACATATCTTAGCGACTTGTCGTTCTCATTGCCTAGAGTGAGGCTAATATGGGGGCTAAGGGGCACCTCTGCTTATGAAGCACATTGCACCAACCTCAAATCCTTGAAGTTATGCTGAGATAGGAGCCACCCTCAACCCCAAAGAGTTAATTGGTACCTCATGTGCAGCGTGTAAAATACTTTTTTTTGTGTGTATAGCAGTTCTGCTACACCAAAGCATTTGTGTGTAGCAATTTTTAATTAATGCATAGCACTTTTGAATATTGTCCATCTTTATTGATGCACCGCTAATTCCGTTGATTAGCGATGCGTTGAAATTTTTACATTTTAAGTTATCTACGTGCTTTGCACGATAAAGCGCACGTCATTTATAGTCCCAACGTTAGATTCGTACTTCAGCCACACTCATTATTCGGATTCAACGACGTAATCCAGTTTTTAACAGTTCGTAACTGAATCGCCATATTTTACTTTCGTTGATTTTCGCAACACAAATAATAACGAATTGGAAATCTCGCTAAATCTTTCTGTTTTGGCGCGAATATCGTCGGTTTGTTTCACACTTTTAGCTACTCACTTCCACTCTGGTAATGAGTTAGATGTTTCCCTGCCCGAACGAAAAGCGGCCAACGGATTCGAATTGAGATAGAGCTCCATGACTTAGACAACTGAAACTGAAGCGATCCGACTTTCGAATCGTTTGCAAAAACATAATGGTTATGACAAACGGAGATGCTTTTTGAGTATTGCAACTAAATGCGATACAAAGCTAAATCTACTATCGCAAGTTTTTCATTTATGGTGTGCGTTTCGCGATGCGATAACCGCTTATTTTACACGCTGGCTCATGTGGCACAGTAGAGGACAGCACCACAACCACGCTATCACATTTGAGTATACTATGCAAGTTCCTCGTTGAGTTAACACAACTTCAATGTTCGAGAGCGACGGGATACAGGACAGCACTACTTTCTGTAAGTGGATCCTTCTAAATTTAGAGACAGAGGCCAAACAGAGGATCCTAGAAAGGTCTTGTCACCCACAGAGGTATTGATTTGATGCGGGTACTTAGGGGACTTTGTGAAAACAACGAACATGCACCAGTCACTATTAGCACATGGGGGTCTTTGGCTGTCATGACTTAAACTCTCAACCAAAAGGATATCAGTCCAACACTCTACCAAACGGGTTAACCCGATCCAACTTGGTTACCCCGGTTACGGATTACAATTTACCCTGGCCACACTGGATCCTAGCAGGGATTTTTGTATGCAAGATCCATTCAAAAAGTTTAAGCTAATGCAACCCGACATCTCTTTTTGTCTCACTAACCTGCATACAGTATGTCCCGCTTTTCTGTTATATTCTCGAAAAATAGAAGAAATAAAATATACATTTTAAAACATTCTTTCTGAATACCCTTTGCTTAAAATGTCCTTAAAGTACTTGTTAGTTATTTATATTTGATTACTATACATGTGTTGAGGAGGGAGAATTACATAGTGTTTATTAAGAAGCATTATTTCCCGTACTAGTACAACCCAACTTGGGATAAGCAACGCTTATATACTGTGTGAGGAATCATGGGAATTAAAGATATTTACATATAAGTTATATTAGATTAAATAATTTACATAATTCTTGAAAGTTATCAAATAATAAATAATGTATAATAAACAAATTAAAGATGCGGAAGAGCAGGGTTTCAAACCTTGGGAAATCTGTCCACTCTCCGATGCGCGCCATCGAACACTGTGTCAACATGAAAAAATGTTGGAGTGTGGAGGGTACAAATATGACATCTGGAAATCTTGAAAACTGGTCACATTAGTTAAAGCGTAAATATAAACTTACAGCAGAACATCTTCATCCACATGAGGCTGCATGGTGCAAGAAAAGTCGCTTTTGGGTTTTGTGTATGCAACTGGGTCGTAGTCGGGCCACATCACCTCCCATGGGACGTATTTATCCGGTACGGGGTACCGCTGCACTTTGGTCATGGGGTAAGGGGTGTGTCGGGCCAGCACATGAATGTCAGTCTGGCTTTGCAATCCTTCTTCTGAAAGAGAATTGGAAATGAGATTGTCACATAATAGTTACAGCAAATAATTTATGTTGGTACAGTGAAACCTCTAAGAGCGACCATCCTCCCGTTCCCTAATGAATCGGTCGTAAATGGAGGTTGGTCGCTCATAGAGTACAAAAAGTGAATTAGCTAGAAAGTTGAAATATCATTTTAAAACTATTATTAACCATTAAAAAATTACAAAAATCTATTTATATATATATAATTCACATTTCTTTCTATTATTTGCAAATAATATTAAACAAAATTATACTAAAACTTACTTTTAAACAAACTGTAGCACATATGTAAAAAAATAATACTACACTTTTACTACATTACTTATTTGAACAAACTAGTATGTACTAATAAATCTTTTTAAAAGGTAAGAGAAGAAATTTCTGACTGTTGAATTTTTTTCTATTTTTCTCAAACTACCTCTTTTTCTAATTTATTTTTTAAATCGGAAAAAAGTGAATTTATATTGGCATCTTTAGTGCCATTGTATTTTGACATAATAAAGTTTAATTGTTTTAATGCGTGCTGTGAAGAAGCAATAGTTGAAAGTCATTTGAAAGACGAAAGGGGGAAAAATTGACACGTGTTGGAAAAAGATAATTTTTCATGAAATGGGATTTGAAACCGGTTGTTCGGGGGATGAGATCTGGTCTCTCCCAGAGTGGCTTTTAACATTGAACACATAGGGGGGGAATCGGTGCCTTGAAAAATTGGTTGTAAGTCAAGGTGTTTGTTTAATGGAGGTGGTCGGTCGTAGAGTTTTCACTGTATTGGGAAGTCCATAAGAACTCCACTACAAAAACTATTGCTACGCTGAGAACCAACCATCACAGAAGATCAACAGAGAGGGAAGAAGAGTCTACAGAAACTGTGATAATTGCCCAGGTACGCAGCTGACACCATGTCACATCTTTGAGTGTCCAGCTATGAGTGTTAATCTGAGAGAAATAAGAGTCTTGTCATCATTGATAAACCTGCATGACGATAATACCAAGGAAATTGCAGAAGAAAAAGTAATCAGGACTCATGGATCCATTTCATACGGCTCAGTCATAGACACAACAAAAAAAAACTGAACTGTTGCACTGATTTTTGATGCAGTATTATAACAATAGTTTTTAATTACTCCTTAGAAGTACTTTTTACAAAAACGACAATAGTTTGTCAAATTAATTTACTTAACTCATTCCCCATCTTCTAACTTCTTTCTTACAAATATTCAAGCTTAAGTCTGAAATCAGTGTACAAAAATCTAATAATGATGTCAATGGTGCTCCCATTTTGTTTTCATTGTTTTATATTTTAAATTATTCAAAGAAACTTCCTCATACTCCACAAGATATAAGATAAGTCTAACAGATGTAAATGAGCAGTTCAAACAAAAGATGACAAACACTGAAAAATGTTGAATTTGCAGTTGAATTGCGAGTTTTAAAATGGTTATAGCTTAATTTAAAGAATACGAGTTATGTTTCAAAATCAACACAAAAACACGGCTATTGTTATTAAAGGCAGTTAGAATATGGTCCGGGTTGAGTTGTACATTTGCTGGTGCTAGGTTGCAAAATAATTAAGAAAAGTTTTTATGCGTCGTATATTTTTGATCAGAAAACAAGTTCCTTTTTTGGAGTACTTGCATAAAATATAAATGTTTTAAAATCACAGTTTGTTACGTCATAACCGATAAAAATTAACCTGTGTTACCTTGGATTTTTTCTGTTAGGTGTTTGATGTTCTCAAGATAGACGTGCGAGTATGTCATCATTCTGTCTAGCTCCTTCATACGACTCTTCAACTGATGCATTACTCGCTTCTGATAATCCACGTCCTCCGTAATCGTCATCATTCTATGGTTGCATTATATTAAAAGTATCAATTATGTAAAAAGCAATACTAAAAGGTTTTATGATAGTACATATAACTTATCTGAAGGTTATACATGTATAAAGCAGGTACAGAGATTGATTATACATCACACGCACATTTAATTTATATGATGAAACTCTATAGTTTTATTGCTTACAAAAAGTAAAAGGTCCAGTTATAAAAACTATTTGCAACTATAATTATTTTTTCACTACCATAATGGTAATCAGCTTATCTACCAGTTGACAACCATGTAACAGTTTTGAATTTAAGCAGTAAGTTTTTGATTGATGATACTAGTGTCATCAATCAAAGGAAGTAGAATATCTAGTAGGGAAATGTCAAAAGACAAATTTTATCAAACCATTTTCCTTTTTAATTGGCTAGAGTTTTAAAGTTTATTTTTCAATTTCATCCATAAAGGTGAAAGCTTGCCTTTAATCCTCCAAGGGATACAGAAGTATAAACACCATCTGATTCTCAGGTGTTTCAGCAACACAGATATTTAAAAATTTATAAATTTACTAAATTTTAAAATTTGAAGTATGGAGGAGTAATTTATAATCATCTCATCATAATCATCTCATCATGCAACACAGAAATATAATTTTAAAAATTCAAAGAAATTAATTTTTCAATGAAAATATAAAATGTTAATATCATGCAGTGAAAACAAGTTTACACTTCAGCCAATTAACTTATCAGAGTTTAAAAAAAAACTATAAATACCCACAAAAACTCAATAAGTTAGAGCATTTAAAAATAAAGCATTCCTTACATTTCCATTTGCTTCTTTGCAATTTGCTTTTCATTTTCCTCTTCTTGTTTCTCTGTAATATACTCCTGAGCCAACTGCCGCCAGTAGTTGTAATCCTTTTCTGACAGGCGATGTCCTTTAGATGGATCGGAAAATGCATTTATGTCCTATGGAAATATTAATGCATTGAGGACAAATTATTCAGAGGCTAAGTTACAGAAATAAAATTAGAACCTGGGCTAGACTTAAGGAAAGTATGCAACAGTTACATATGCACCACCTTACAGTTTTTGGAGCACAACATATATCTGATCACCATTAATGAGGAATGAGAGCAGGTGTCTCTGTAATTAACCAATGGAAAAAAGAAATAATTTCCTAAGCCACATTTTGCCGGCTGTTTTAAATATTTTTATGAAGTTTTTCAGTTTATTTTATATGATAAAATGTAGCTGTCTTACAGGGCTCTATAATCCCATTTTTTGAAATTTTCAATAAATAATTTCACAACACATTGTTTGAACCAATTTCAAAAAGTGGAATGATAGAGCCCTGCTCCAGCTATATTTATCATATTGAAAAGAAACGTTTGTAAAAATATTCAATGCAGGCAGAGAAATGTGGCTTAGAAAATCATTTTTACCTCTTGGATTAAACGAGCACTTTGGTTTAAGACCTGATCATCCCCACTAAGGGACTACATAATTACGTCATGAATTCTGACTTTTTTACCTCAATCCATGTGTCCCTGCGTTAGTTTGATCGAACCCTCCTGTAATTACGTCACATTGTTTTACCCTCCAACCATTCAAAGAAAAAGTCCATTTTAATATTACCCTTTGTTTCTGAAAATTGAAAAAAAAGCATAGTTATATATTTAAAAAAGATAAACTTTGAAAGAAAAAAAAGTAAAATTTATCTTAGTTAAATAATAATTTATTAATAGGAGTAGACCATCATTGCATTTACATTTCTGTTGTCTGAAAACTAACTAGCATTCGCTAATATCTTCTAAAAAAGGGGCCTGGGGTGTAATCGGTTCTGTCTAGTTCTGGGTCTTTTAATTTCGTCCAGGCTGCTTGTCCCGATTGTCAAAATAGTTTAATTCAGTGTGTTACAAGGTCTGTATTTATAGAAAAACGTTGTGCTATAATAATCCCCGCCCTCTTCTGAATAAGTTTCTATGATAAAAATTTTAATTTTTCTCTAAATTCATTATAAATTTTAAGTAACATTTTCCTATAGCAAAAGCCCCTCCTGATGTGACGTAATTATGTACGTCTCCCAAACCAATGTTTCATCTTTTATACTGGAAAATTGGCACTGATGTAGATAACATATTACCGTTTCATCTTTGCTTTTACATATTCTGCACATAATACAGCGGAATATCCAGCGAAAGACGATGATGAGGTAACTAAAGATGCTCAAAGGAGGCGGCAGCCGAAGACGGTTGGTGAAATCAATGACCAGCTGGTAGCGTTGGAACTTCCAAATGGCATCTGTTTCAGACTGCAGTTTTGAAGCAGTGGCACTGCATAGAAATAAGAATAAATTAAATTTCAAATAAATTAAAACCACTTTATAGTTTTTCTAAGATATACTAAATAAATGTATACACTATGCAGTGCTTGAAGTGTGGTAGACGTAGGCCCTTCACTTGTTGAAAATGACCAAGCATCCCTTTACATCAAATACCACCTAAATCATCCTCTACTTAAAAATTTTTATTTTAGCTGCTTGCACAAACAAATAATTAACTATTCATTTCAGTGTCTCATTTAACAGCTGAAGTTCAGCTAATTGTGCACGCTCAAATCTCTTTAACTCTGCACTAAATACATAACAAAGTAATATTATAATACTTTTTCTTTATTTTATACTCAAATAAAACGAGATGGTATGTTTAAAAATTGTAATAGACTCTTGTCAAGAAGGAAAAAGAATTTTTTAAGGGGGGGGCAGTAATTAAATTACTTCACTTTTTTCTAAACTTCCCGAATCATGAGGAATTTATTGTCGGTAACTATTGCATTGTATTAGACTATATTCATTTCTTTTCTTGTAAACAATAGCTGGCATTACCTGAATAAGGCATAGAGCAGAGTAAGCAGTATAAGCTTAAGGAACACAAAGTACTGGATGGCAAATAAATAAGGCCACAATCCGGTGCTGGGGCAGGTATAGTCGACATCTGAAAATAAACAATAGCTACTGAAGAAGAATTCGAAATAATGCAGAGTTCCCACTACAAATTCTCACAAATGAAGAGTCTAGGGAAAAACATCGACTGGAAACCTTCCGTATTGAGTTGCTTGCAGTATGCAATTGAAACCGGTTTCTTCGCTTGTTAAGCATCAAACTGGCATGAATCTCGGTTGGTAGAAAAACCTTAGTTAAACTTTTCATAGTTAACTTTTTAACTAACTTAAGAATCTTAAAACTTCTCTTTAATATTTTCATTTAATTATTATACAAGCTTAACCTAATTTCTATTCGCGTTATTAAAGTTCTATTTTGGTAAATAATATATCTATTAAATAGAAAGACTATCAGAAAATATAAAGATTCTTAAACTAATTAAAACGTTTTACACTTTATTTTTCTGATGACCGAGATCTCTGTGAATCCGACGCTAGAGCCGCGTGATTAGAAGCAAGGCAAAACTAGTTTCTCCACATCAGTTTAAGCGAGATTGCAACCCACCAAGCAACTGATGCAGACAGATTCCTAGTCAATGAAGAGGTTTTCCCCCAAGACTCTTAAAAAATATATATAATTTTTATATCACTCTGTGAATTAAAAAAAAAAAGCTAAATCATTTAAAAACAAGAATAAAAAGACACAACTGAAATTTGAATACTTACATTTACCAACAATGCAGGAGTCATTTGAATAGGTTTTCTTAACGCAGCCACTTTTTCCTGAAAATAGACAGATATACTTTTTAAATAAAATTTATTAATAAAAAAAATGTATCATTAAAAAAAGCATTTACACTGCATCACTAACTGAAAAATTCATTAAATTATTTGCTGTTGTTTTTTCTCAAAAATGCATACTATTTTGTGGTCATGTGACAACAATCCCTAAATATAAACACCACAAGCCTTTGTTTACTTAGGTTAGTCAGACCCATGAATGAATTATATATTTGTATACTTCAATGATTTTTAAATACAGTATAACCTAGTTATATCGTCATTCAAGGGAATGGGATGTTTATGAAGTTATAAACGAGTTATTTTATAAGCAAGGTTGAACATCAAGTGAAAATCATTTAAAATACATATTACATACAATTTGATTAATTAAAGTTAAAAAATTACATCTATTGAATAAATTTAACCCCATGTGCTATTAGTAGCAGTTTAATTTCTCCATCTCTGGTCAATACATTTTCATTTCCGGTCAATATTTTCAAAATTGCAACGTTTTGTATTATTTGGCAAATAAAATATCATTTATCACACATTTAAAAAAATACTTTTTCTTTATGTAGGCATTTCAGATATGATATAAACATAGCTTTTTAGAGTTATAACCTAAGAGTTAATCAAAAATTGTTGTAAAAGCAAATATAATTAAGCTCTATGGATAATTCAATGAATCTTTACAGTGTTATATACAAGTTGTCGTTGCAACAAAGTTTGACTGTATTTAAAAAGTTTCTGACCTTCCAATTCACTGATAGGTGTCAGAAACATGGAAAACCAAGCCCTGTGAAAAGTCTGCCTGAAGAGCTCAGCAGTGAGGGGGTAGTCAGGGTACAGAACAGCCTGGAGTACGATACCACCACTGATAATCACAAGCAGAACCATGCGCATGAAGTTGACAAAATCCACACAAACCTGAGTAAACAAACTTAGGTTAACCTTATGTAATGCTATGGGTGTATAGTTCTGATAAGGCCATAAATAGCTTTTAATAGATTAATGCAATTTGTTAAACATGATAAAAGTTAATCATACAACATACAAGTATTTTATACTATTTAGATAAGTTGATTTGAAAAAAATATTGTATACTATTTTTGGAGAAAATCTAAAGCTTGACTTTGAAAAAAATTATATTTTATGAAGGATGTAATGTCGTCGGTCAAATAACAAAACCACAAATGTGCAAAAATACAAAGATGGGGAACTGGATACTATAAGTCCACCGTTTTCAAAAACCGCCAATCCCTAGAATTAGCCCAATTGTTGGTTTTGTCATTTGAGGAAAAATATTTTAATTACACTTAAAGCATAACTAATGTTTTTAACAATCTACTTCAAACATTTGATAGAAATAAATTAAAAAAATATTTTTAAAAAGTTCATATACAGTAGAGTCCCGTCTATATGACAGGTACGGGACCGAAGCACTTTCGGTTAATCAAGATCCATAGGAATTATCGTAAAATTCGGAATCATCCACTTCACACTTAGAAAAACGCTGGAGAAGAGAAAATTTGAAGTCATAGAGTGTTTGCCTCGCTCTTATTGGCCGAAAAGGACCTATGAAGCGCTTCCTAATTCCGAGTCTAGCAAGTACAGCATTTCGCATACAGCAGCTACAAAAATCTTAGATCAGGCTCTTTGATACATAAAAGCGCAAGATGAAGCCACTACATCAGATGTTTTCTTGTTTAAAAGATGGCGGGACAGGGCTGCTTTAAAACGAACCAAAATCAAGCAGCAAAAAGAAAAAAATACTGCATATTTTGAGAAATAAATCCAACTTTGTAAGTACATATTTATTTTTTGTGTATTTCTTTATTGATGCGTTTATGCGTATACATTTCATATTTTAGCAAAAAAAAATTCTGGAACCTTTCGGTTAATCCGAATTTCAGATAACCGGGATTGGATTCGGATAAACGGGACTCTACTGTACAAATAAATTCCTTCTTCAATATCAAAGTTGAATTGAAATGTATTACAGTATTTCCCCCCATATAAGGAATATTAGTTATAATGGCTCATAAACATATATTAGTTATTAAAATCTTTGTGACGTTGCTTTGTTATATACTCAGAATAACTGGGTCAGAATAACTTGCCAAGCTATGAATATAAGCTCCGGTCTTTGGGTTTGGTTTAGTAATTTTAGTATGAATTATCATCACACTAGAGCTACACAAGGGCTATTGGTCACTTCAGTAGGCACCCAACACAAGCCTTAAGGGCGACATCGTACGCAGCATTGAGACTTTGGAACAAAGGGTTACTGTGTCAATTTAATTGAAAAAAATAATTTTCTAAGCCAAATTTTTGAGCAGTATTTATTATTTTTACAATTTTTTAAAGTGATAAATGCAGCTGGCTTACAGGGCTTTAGGCTACCACTTTTTGAAATTTGTTTGAATATTTAATTGCAAAATTATTTACTGAAAATTAAAAAAATGTTCTAACCAATTTCAAAAAGTGGTATTACAGAGCCCCTGTAAGTCAGCAACATTTCTCATATAAAAAAACCACAAAAATATTCAACACAGCCTGAGTAATTTAACTTAAACGTTTGTAAAAATATTCAATACAGCCAGAGAAATGTGGCAGAGAAAATAGTTTTTTCGCCATTGGATTAACATGGAGGCACTTGAGTTTGGAGACCCGCGGCCCAGTGCGCCCATTCCCCCTTAAAAGAGAGACTTTGGTTTGCAGACCTGGTCTCATTCCCCCTTAATCTAGAAGCAGGATTTAAATGCACACTTTGATGCCACAATAGAAAAGTGGATAAATGTAAAGTAACTATTCCTCATGTATACTTTCTATTGTGAAATTTATGCATTCTTACCATGAGCCTCACTCTGTAGAGCAGTGGTCCCAGCGTTGGTGATATAGGCAGATACACAGCAATGAGGCGATAGAAAAAATAGAGCAGGCCAATGCAGAGAATGACTTTGCCAGTTAGGGAAATATACACACAACTAGTAATTTCAGAAAATTTATGATGCAATGGCCGGTAAGATTTCAAACATTTAGCATGATCTAATAAAAATTCATCTTCAATTTAATTAAAATTGTTTACTGAAATTAAATATTGATTTTAATTGTGAATATATTAAATTGATGCTTAGTTGTCAATTGTCAATGCACTTAAGAATAGACAACCTTTTTCAGAAGTGCTACTTGTAAAAAAATAGTCTTAAAAGCTCTTAACATAGTACGTTATTTTTTTTCCAAATATCCTCTTATTTTAACATGTAGATACGTTTAACACAAACGCTAATACAATAATGTTCACACAATAACTGTCAACTGCAGATTAACATGATCAAAGATATTTGCATAATTATAATAATTTTTTTAACCTTTAAAAATAGTGTTAAACCATAAAAATCAGCTTGTAAGTCGGAATTAATGTTTGTAAAAATGGTTAAAAATTGAAATAAAACTACTTACCTTATACAATATGTAAGTACGTCTAATATACTCTATAACAGAAAGTCCAAAACAAAAAAATATCAAGCTTATACCACAAGAGGCCACAAAACAGCTGCTAAAATGAGGTAATCATTAAATATCTAAAAGCAAAAAAAACAATTGAGGTAAGTAAATTATGCAAAGTAAACTAGATCAAAAAATTGCTACAGCATACGAAATGAGTTAAAACGGAGAAAAAATCTAAACACTTCGATAAGTGTAACAATTTTTTTAAAAAAATCCTTACTTAAAACTCAGTGTTGTTTTATTTAATATAATACATGACGAGTTTTCAACTCCTTACTAAAAAAAATTGAAACAAAAATGACCAGTATTTTAAGGCAAAGGAAAGGGGTTAAAAATGGAGATAACATTTAAACTACAAAAGTGTTACCAATTTATTGTTTAAAAGCCTAACCTTTAAAAGTTCTATAGTATTTTATTTTGCCAAAAGATAAATTGATTTTATGATTTAGATCACATTTTACAAGAAGAAATGTGCTTATTTTTTTAACTAAAGCTTCAATTGTATGTGACTAGATTGGATTTGACATCAAATTTTACTTCGTATTAAATAATTTTTTTTATACTAAAACTCCTAACCAAATCTCATTGAAACATCAGCTCAATATGATTTCCTAGATTACTTATTTTTGCTAGTAATTCAGAGACCCGATGCGTTGCTCGGCTAAACAATTGCATGACTTCTGCCTGCTGGGATGTACAGGGTCCATGTCAGAATCAGCCACTTTGCATAGAAATAGCACGTCAGGAACAAGGCTACAGAAACAAAGATGGGAACCCCTTGATGTAACCCATAGTACTATTTAATTCGGCGACACAGCCCTAAAGATGGTAAAAGGTATGTTTCTCACACATTTCATGCTTGGGTCTAAACCGGACTCTAACCGTGTCCTGATTTTTTCAAAACTAACCATTTTATTTAAAAAATTGATAAAAATTAACGAAACTGCTTTAAAATTATTCCTTAAAGTACAATACTTAAAATGCATAGTGAGATTGTTTTTGTAGCTGTAAAAAACAACTAGGATTTTGGACCAAAGTTAACCCCAATTAATAGTACCTGAAAAGTCCAGAACTTAGTGATTGGTGCACTCCACATCAAGAAGATCATGCGCCAGATGGGGGGAGGGGAATTGATGAACACCTCTTTCTCACGCAGCATGGTGGCAACCTGCTCTCTGTGGTGGCCGTGGCCAAAGTTCCAAGGGCCAGGGCTCTTGGCCTTCACATACACCACACTGCCTTTTGGTCTGAAAGCAAATACGGAAATTTTTAACTACATGTGGTGCAAATTTTAAGAGCTACTTTTAAGAAAACTTTTGTGTATCATTGCCCGAATGTTGGTGCCAGTTTCTGTGTAATCATCTTTTTTTTCCTATTCTATCAATTTCCTAATAATATTGTTATATTATATATGTTATTGTTAACTAGGGGCATTGAGAAATGTTTTAAGACTAACCTATACACACCAGAGTTCTTATATTAACTCATATTTCACAGTGGGAAAAAATCGAAGAAAAAATCCTAAGTCATAATTAGCGACGGGTTTTTAAAACCAAGCTAAAATTTATTAAACATTAAATTTCAATGAAAAACATGACTAACACCTTTCACATACCCCACGCTGCCTTTTGGTCTGAAAGAAAACATGGAATTGAAATGAACGCTCCTAGTGAACCATAAAGAGGGTGCCACCATTTGGACATCTACGTTTTGTCTAATTGGTGTCTGCGCCATCAGAGAGAGCCTGGTCTTTAGACTTAATGTATCAAACTTTTGTTTGTCCAATTTATTATTTTCATTTTGCTTGATTTTACTTAACTTTAAATGTTTTAGTCTTAAGTGCTTTGCTTAAGTAAATATTTTCTAAAGTTACCCCAAGATTTTTCTTTTGGTATGCAACCTAGTCATTACATAATTAAATTTTAACTGCATGCGGTGCCTGATGTAGGACAAACACATTTTAAGAAAACTTAAGCGTATCATTGGCCGAATGTTGGTGCTAGTTTCCATGTAACCATCTTTTTCTCCTATCTTATCAATTTCCCAATAACATTAATTAGGCCAATCATAATATTAAATCAATATGTAAATCAAAATCAGACTAAACCAATATGAGACCTTATTTTTTTATTAACTTAACAAAAAATTTGGATGCTTACCAACTTTAGGATAAAAGTAATAGAAATTTGGGCCCTAACATTAAGACATATAAGAATCTGAGAATATAATTATAATAGAAGACAGACCCATTAAAATTAAAGACTGTTTGGGAAGAGGGAAAAGGCGAATTGTATATTGGAGATAAATACGGCCACTAATTGGTAACTGATTATTGTTCTTTAGGTAACCACATTAAAGTACACTATATAATTATATAATTAAAAAAAAGTGCTGAAAAGATTTGAATAAAAGAAGTGCATAAAAATTATCCATTGAAAGTGGAAACTAACATTCAGCCATGGAAATAGATATTTACATAAATAAGCAGTAAGGTTTATATGTATAAATTAAAAGAAAATTGTGGGAAAGAGTAAAAAAACTGATTCCAGTACCGAAGCATGTCTGAATTGCTTTGCCCTCCACCTTCACTTATCAAATTATCATCATCTCCGTCTCTCTCATCTCTTTCTTCGTCCGAATCGCCATCTAACAGAACAAAAATAAATGAAATAATAATTAATTATATAATCAAGTAATTTAAATTTAATTAATCTATAAATACTAATATAATCTATAAGGGTTTAGTAACTTTAAGCAAAATCCTTAGTTGATGCACTGTGCAAATAGTAAAACTGTTTTTAAAAGAAATATAAATTGGTTTATTCCAAAGTGCAAGGGTTTCAAACTTTTTAATTGGCTGCACCATTGGACAATCCAGATTTTATATTGAGTTCCCAAATCAAAATTTGAATTTTCTTACTACATTTATCTTTAAATTTTATCATTAAAAATTTATAAATAATAAAAAAAAATAGTTATGAAATATACTAGGGACCACATGACAAAGCAAATATGAAATTGTAATAATTTATAATAAAGTAGAAATATTTTTATTCATTTGGTCTTCCATATGAGGTATTAGTTAGGTGCACATAATTTAGAATTTTCTGATGTATCATATAGTTTTAAGACTTTCAAAAATAAGTTGTAAACAAGTCCTACCTGAAGCAACATTTAAATCCCAAGAATGCATTGATTCTGTTTTAAAGCGTATCCAAATGTACATTGGAAAGACTAGAAAGGCACACAGAACCACCTGAAATATAATGCATGGCTATTAAAGTCTTGTTTTCATTTTTTAAGGGCTTTTAAGTATTTAAGGATTATAATTTATAAAATAAGTCAATTTTTATATCAATATTCAGAAAGCAAAGTGATTGCTTATTTAATCAAGCATAAAAAGTCTATGAAACATAATGTAGAAAAGAAATTGGGTTGTTTCAGATGACGAAAGTTTCCAGTTTTCATTCTTAAAGTATCCTGGTTTCATTGATTATTTCGTTTTCAATCTCAATGTGCAGTAAAAACAGCGGATATTTAGTATTTTTTTAGTAATATTTAGAACAACTATTCTACAGGTTACAGTACAATAAATTACCCAACATTAAAAGAACAATAAGAAAATAAAAACAACAAAGAAAAAAATAAGAGAACAAAGACAAGGAAACGAACAATAAGAGCGAAAATAAAATGAAAAGAAATCGTTATGAAAACATACACTGCCCAAAATTATTTTTTTAATTAATCTGAAATAATTAGGTCAAATTATCCCCAAAACGAATGCAATTCCAACAAGACAAAAAATGAAAACAATAATACAGCTGGAATTGTTGCCGCTCAAGACATGAAACATGCACATTGCAATGTTTTATAAAATAAGCTTCATTATGTTTTGTTTTACAAAAGCAATTTTTGTATTTTTTTTTTGACTAAAGCTATATATGCTATGGGTATTTTAATTAAAATAGTGTATTACGTCAGGTTTCATGCTCTAAATGTCTTTTCTAAGAATGGAGTTAAGTTTTAATGAGATTTTTTGTTCCTTCCCCTACCTTTCACTTGGAATAATTTGTACCATTCAAAGGCAGTATTTCTTAATGTGGCTAATTCCATGCAAAATTGCCCTTTCTGTAGTGCAAGTCATGTGTGTAAAAAGAGATTGTAATTACAACTTTTAACATTAAATGGAAAAATTAGCATATTAGCTGATCTACACTTATTGCAACTAAATAATGTAACATGCTTTATTTAATTTGATTTATTTTTCAACTTCTTACACTACAGTTACATGGAATAAGACATTTTTAGCCTACTTTTCTTTTTATAATTTGAAAGAATTAAAAAAATGAAAAAGTAGGTATTGACATGCGGTCGATGTCCGTCTGTCTGTCCGTACCTCCCTTCCAAAATTGGTTCTATCCATCGGATCTTAAAAATTCTTTTTTTGTCAGAAAGCTATGACCTCAGATACCCAACTTTCATACTTTTTGTCCGTCTGTCTGTACGTCCGGACGGACATAAATCTACTATCTGTCGGCGAATTTCCCATTGAATTAGAATTGAAATTCAATTTTGAGTCATTTAAATTACTGTTGCCAAATCAACAATGGCATGAGAAACTTTATTTATTTAAACATATTTGAAGCAAAATAATATTTTCATGAATCAGTTTGGAATGACGTTATAAAATGTAGCACAATTTGATTCTTTGATTGTTCATTAATTATCTAACAAGAAAGCGGCAAGGCATACTTTTGCATACAATTATGCTTAGTTTTAATTTACATTTCTTATTTTTTTTAATGCAGTTTGGAGTTTCATTACTTTTGTTATTAATAAATATTTAATTATTCTTCGAACTACAAATAAATCGCGAGCAGACGATTAATAATATTTAATTAATTTGCGAAATAATATTAAGGAAAATAGTTGATTTTGGCTTTTAGAAGTTTAAATTATTAGCTAGATGCTGTGTTTCGATTTTTTTTCTAATATGTGTAAATCTAGTGTAGAAACGGCTGTTGATGATATTTACTGTTAGAAACCTAGTTTTTCCCCGATTAGAACTTCAGTAAGTATTTAAGTAACAGGAAAGTAGGCTATTTTAGTTCTTTATGAACTTCTTGTTTGTAATGATTTTCTAAACTAAACAAACAACTTGTAACATGTTGATGCCAATTGAATTACTAACAGATCATATCTTTAAGTAGCACATAAATAACTTTCAATTCCTATTAGGAAATACAAAAAATTGGAAGAAAATTTGAATTTTACCATAGTTAACAGCAAAGCTCAATTTAAAATTAGATAACTCTAAGATTTAAATTAGCTAAAAAGGATAAAATAATTATCTCATTCAAAGAAAATTATTAAGGCCCGACTAAACGTAAGTTACCTTAAACCACTGTGGAAAAGATACAACACCCCATGTTACATCTCGAATTCTAATATTTCCAAGAAATAAATTAGACAGCCACTTTTGGCAACATGGGTGGGAGAGGAATGTGCGATTTTTGGCCATGGCAGCTATATCCACTGCCGTTTTGTAGGACCAATCGGCAGTTTCCTCACTTAGGACGTCGTAAGCTCTGCATGAGGAATCACTGTAACTGGCGTCTAATATGCTGGTGGCCATTTCAGAAAATTCTCTGAAAGAAAGGGTTAGGTTTTTTTTAAATATCGTCACACTAGAGCTACGAGGGCTATTAACTAAAAGTAAGGAAGGTTAGTTAATGTTAAAAAAAAAAGAAAATTAATATCCTAGCACAATTTCTAAATGCAGTAATTTCTGCTTAAATTTAATGCTTGATAATGTACTGGGTATTATGTTAGGAGGCTGGAGAAAATATCCAGAAACAAAATAAATTAAATTTCAGACAAAAAGTAAATAAATTATAAATAACAATAAAAAAAATAATAGTATTCGAATTATTACCAAACATAAATTGCCAAAATGCTTCTTTTTCGATGAAAAAAATCTCAAATATCTCTTCATTGGAATTGCTCAAAAAAATACAATAGAATGATGATTTAAGATTGAAATAATTTTTTTTATTTATTTACTTTCTTTTGGTCTTAAATTTAATTTCTTTTGTTTCTGGGTATTTTTTCCTGCCTCTTAACATAATACTTAACATAGTACAATTATTAGAAATTATTAATTAAAAATTATTGTTATAAGCAAGATATTACAAGATTAAGGTCTATGGGCAATTCAAGGGACCAGACGTTAATGAGGTTATAAACGAGTTGTCCTTGTAAACAAGTTTGTTGTAATGGAGTTGGACTGTACAAACTATTCTAAGCCCATAATAATTTGAATACTAAATACTATAATTTATAAAACAAAAACTTTCATTTCACCTGCTAAGTACTTGCAAATCCTGCTTCAGATTCGCATCATTCACATAATCCTGGAGCTTCTCGTAGATCATCGACACGATCAGCGCGATGTGTATGGGCTGGTCAGAGTGTTGCCACAGAACTTTTGCAATCTTTGGCTTGTTTGTGAAAACAGCCCACATGATGAGGATACAGAGGGCTTTTCGTTCAGCGCTGGACGGATCGCTTAGGTACATCCCCATTGCGTTGACCGACATTTCTTGGGTGTTGATGAAATCTGGCATGCCGGTACATGTATCAATAAGAAAATTGAGGTCAGATTCGATGAAGTTCTTGCCAATTCTTATTATCTGGAAGAGGGTGAAAGTTGGTTAGTCTTGTGCCTGGGGAGCTTTGAGCATTTTACTTAAATAATGTGAATATTGCATGAGAGGCTTGTTAAAAGGCATGCAAGTTACGGTTGAAATACAACAGTTAATCCTCTGAAGGAATACAGACCCGTCACCTGACTGTGAGGTTTCCCAGCAAAACACATAATTTTAATTTTTTTTTTTTAATTTTATAACTTTACTAAATTTAAAGGATGGAGAAGTCATTTGTAATTATCAGCTACAGAAATACAATTTTTAAAAACAAAGGAAATTAAATTTCCATTGAAAGATTACATTTTAATCTTATGCAGTGAAACAAGTTTAGACTTAAGCCAATTTTCTTATCCCTCACAGAGTTATATATCCTACTGGTCATACAATATTGCTTGAGAGGCTGGCTTATTAAAAGGCACAGAATTTACGGTTGAGTAAAGATCCAACATAGTCATACGAAGTACAGTAATCTGGACAGCAACCTATTTGCATTCCAACTTAAATTTAAAAATATTTTCCAAGGTTTTTAAGATTATCTAAAAACTTTTAAGAGCAGTATTAGCAAAATAATAAAATAAATATCTACAATCAACACAAGAAAAACGTTTGCAAACTGAAAATTAAAAAATAAATATAGTTATCAGAAACTTATACTTATACAGACTAAACACTAACGAGCAACCACTAGAGTTAGGAAGATGAAGAATTGAAGATGCTTGACACGAAATCAAGTGAAGCGGTCAGATAGTCGCCAAGTAATCATAGTAAGCCTAAACAAACCGCTCACTCAACGTCAGCTCAATGTAAAATGCATCATTTTATTCATTAAAAAGGCATCGATTAAAAATCGAAAAATGACTGCCCAATTGTAGTCTATAGAACAAGATCTGAATGTATACAAGATGGAAGAAATTTCTTTCACAAGTAAAAAAAATACATTGCAATTATAGTTTTGAAAAGAGAGTCTAAAAATACCAAGTCACTGTAGTAAGCCTATGCAAACTCCAGTGTAGAATAGAGCCAAATACTTCCCGAGAGAGTGTGGGTGATCGCTTGATCAGGCTTCTCTTTACCTCCTCGGACATGCGATTGTAAAATGTAGGTGTAGGTGATAGCGTGGAACAATTAAACAAAGGAAAGAACATTATTTCAATTTAATATTATATTTAATTATTAACATACTTTATGATAGGTAAGTTGTTTACGAAAAGACATATAAGTATATTATAACTTTGCATTTAAAACTACAGAGCATTTTTATGATAAACATCCCTCAACTTGCTTCATCGTCAAATCTTCTCTTCCACTTTTCCCGTTCACAGCGCCGCCTCACATTCACTAAAGAGCGTTTGTCTAGGCCAAAGCGATCGGTGGACACACTTGGCGAACGGGTTTTTGTATTGGCTTTTGTCCGGCAGCATCTTCCTCTTCTTCTTAACTCTATGGAACGACCCCATTATCTTTTAGACTTAACCGGGGATGGGAACCAGGGCCGTATTTCAAAATAGGCTAAGTAGGCTGTATCCTAGAGCGGCGAATTCTTTGGGGCGGCAAATTTTTACGACCAATTAAAGCAGCATTCGGCATAAAAATACTATTATAAAGATACGAATATTTTTAAGAAAGAAAAAAAAATAATTTACATTAATACGTAAACCATAAATGTATATATAATACTAATATTTCATAGCAAACATGGTAGCTGCGAGGGCAATTGCACTCCTCCTCCCGAATTTCGAAGTTGAAAGAAAAATAGTCTAACAGTTTTTTAAAAAATCGCCTATTTCGCTTTCTATTTAGCGTGTAAAGGAACATAGATGATTCTAATATGTGTATCTCTTTTAAACAGCACATACCACCCAATTTTGCAGCTAACCAGCTACCTTTCCCCGAAGGGGGAGAATATTGTGACAGGGGCGGCAAATCAATCGTAGCCTACAGGCGGCAAATCTTTAAATCCGGCCCTGATGGGAACTAAGATAAAAGATGTTTAGCTTCCTCTTGAGATACAAGCAGTCCCTCACCAGGGTTTGAAATTAACGGTTGCTGGTTGTAAATTTGACTAAATCCTACAATTTTGGGATTTCAAAATAAGTTTAGTCGCAGTAAACTTTTTAAGTGGTATCCAAAAATTATGCCAAAAATAATCACTTTAAAATCGAAATACTCTGGGATCTTAAAATCTAGAAACTTGCGAGCTAGATCTCTTGAAACTAGGTGATTGCAAATTGTGATACTAAAAAATTTGGTACTCCAGCTCTCATGAAATTGAGAAACTGCAATAAATATTTTTTTTTTTCAAATGCTCCCAGATAATGTGCATTTGTTGTTAGTTTTTGAAGTAAGTAACACAGATTAGAATTTTTTTCAGCTAATTTTTAACACTGATCCCAACATTGAAGCATACACTCCATTCCATGTCGCAGAGCTCCCTCCTAACAATGAATTAGACCAGTTGTGCTCTGAAATAATCAGTGTTTTACTTAACTTTCTTATTGTTTAGAGTAATTGAGTGCTTACAACAATGGTCCAAGTCATTATTCTAGATGTTGCAGTTTACCAGCCTACTCTAGTACAGCATACGCACCATTCCATGACCCAGAGCTCCCTCCCAGCAGACCGACCTGAAGAACTCCTGCCTCCTGGCCTTGAGGAAAAGGAGCCTTAACCTCCGGGGGGTGAGGTACTTGTGGACCTGGAAGCCCTGACGCAAGAACAGGTCCACAAAGTCCTCGCGGTTGGTGCGAGTCAGGGCCTGCTCGAAGATCATCTTGTCCACCTGAGGGAAGAACAAAGAATTAGGAAAGGTAGGAAGGAGAAATGTTAAAAAACTGTCTGTTGTGAGGGTATTATGGCGGTTAAGGCACCTCTGCTTATGAAGTATTTTCTAAAAAACTAAACTCCTCGGCGCAACAGCCCGTTAGAGGGTCAAGGCCTGCTGTGCCCATTCCAGCTTACGTGACCAAGGGCTCTGGGGTGCTAGGCATATGTCCCATTAAGGTGGTCAGTCTCACGTGGGACCCCCAGTGTTTAGTTCACAAGCATGCTTGGTACTCATTTTATCGACCCACTTAAGAGATGAAAGGATGAGTCAACCTCGCCCAGTCCGGGACTCGATCCACGGACCTTGTGGCGTGGCAATGCGAAGCACTACCACCAGGCCACTGAGCCTCGAAGTATTTTTCACCAACCCCAAATTCATTTAGTGATGCAGGGATAAGAGCCACTCTCAACACCGAGCCGATGACTTCATTGATTCCTCCTGCGGCACGGTAAAGAGCAGCACACTACTACACTCTCTCGTACAAGTCTACTAAGCAAGTTCCTCATTCAAATATACTACAGAATTTCCGGTTTTAAGGTTAACTCAGGGAATGGAACCCTTTTACATGCCATCCCTATACAAAATTACATGAAAAATTCAAACAGGTTATTAAAATCTTATAGGAAATCTAGTCTTATTAGGAAAAAAAAGAGATAAAGGAATCATTAATACATTTGCGAAAACAAATCAAATTTACCTTTGGCTTAATATTGCAAGCTATTCATGACAACAATTTTTTTTCTTTATTAATCAAAAAGTCACTTAAAATAAGACTTCCAGGTTTCCTTTTTCCTTCCTTAAGTTATTTTGTGTGTGAAGTGAAGAGGGATTTAAAACATTAGAGATAAAAAAAAAATCCTAACCCTTACATATTTCCACAACACAAAAAAGTATGATAAGTATTAGATTTAGGAAAAAAAATGAATGAAGACATATCTTGCCTTGAACTTGTTGGAGGGATCTTTGAGAAACACTTCTGACATGGCAACATGGGGGCTGTTCCAGTCTAGAGTGAGTAACAGGTCTTTTTGCATCTGGGCATGCCAGCTGGTGTGGTCCGGTCTTTGGGCTGTAAAGGAAAAAGATATTTATAAGATTACAACATTGCGCTGTAAAGGAAAAAAGATATTTACAAGATTATGACATTCCGCTGTAAAAGAAAAAGGTATTTATAAGATTACGACTTAAACATCTTAATCAAAGGCTTTCCAAGAGTAGTGGTCACAATCAAATAGCGTTCGAAAAATTCACTGGGCTGAGCTTACTTCCGATTCGACATGTTGTCAGCCTAATCTGCTTGTATTTACCCTTTAAAGCCTATAATTTTAACTACCAATAGAGTAAGGTTATATATGGCCTCTATTATAAATAGAGTACAAAAAAATTCAACTTTGTCTAGGATTTCATTCTGAAAATGGGTTATTAAACAAACTATAACTTTACATTCAAAATAAAATCATTAAGATAACAGTAAACCCTGCTACATCGAGCCTCGTCATACGGCATTCGGATAAATCGCGCTTGTCTCCATGTCTCAAATTTTGCCACTTGATATTGCAGAAACTGGTTTTGAACAAGAAAAATCAAAGCAGATAGCTTAAGGATTTGGTTCTAGAAAATGAGTGAAATATGTATAATATTACCGTTACAATAATGTCATAAGGTTTGATGTAATTAACGTTAGTCCTTTCTAATATTGTTCTTTTTAGAGTATAGTTATATTATTTAATATGATTTAGTTTTATCTTCCAAATACATATGTGTTTTATGTTTAAACTTTGCTGATTGCATAAATTAAAAAATATAATATTTAATCTAGTCATTCGTTATATCGGACGTTAATATCGCGTTTTTTATGTACTTGTCTCCCGGTAGGCGATATAACAGGGAGTTGCTGTACTATTGGAATGCTTCAATTTTAAAGTTGTAATGGTGTAACTAAATAAAAACAAATTTAATTTTAAATTAATTGGACTGATTATGACTGATGTAAAGCGTTCATCATGGTTAAGCATAACCTTAACATAGCTGACTGACGCTATTATCCTGATTGGTGACTCAAAACTTCGATCAATGTTACCCAAGGTATTCAAATCTTCTGTGCAGCGTGTTGCACATTCACAGAAACATTAAAAAATTCCAACTGTTACTTGCCTATAGAGAGGTCATTTTACTTTTGTTTCGACGACTTCTTAGAAAAATAACTTAAACTATAAAAGGAAGAGCCCCTTAGTAAAATTTTATAAGCAGTTTTTTTTTTATTTTAGAAGTCAGACTTTTTTAAAGATTTTATATTTGTCTCTCAGGCAATAAAATGTTACACACCCTGGACTGTGACCCCTGTTAAATAAATTGTTGTTCTTTACTGCTAACCTAGAATACCTTGAAACCAAAAGACTTTTTTACTTACATTTAAAGAGTGCTCTCAAAAGATGCTCATCCAAATCTTCTAGATTACAAGTATGGCTGTAGAGGTTTATGATAGTCAAAAGCACCTGTCCACTCTGTAAGAATAAAACAGACAGAAAGTTTGTCATCAAATGAACTTGTAATTCAGCCAAGCTTTTCTAGATCTATTAATTAAAAAAAACTAAAAGTTTTTAACTCTTAAGCACCATCTTTTGATGCACATTATGTCAATAAATCAGGGCTAAATGTTATTAGTTTCAATTGCTAAATCATATATTAATCAAAGCATCTAAATGAAGTTTGATAAGTTTTTAAAATGTTCTTTATTATCAGCGATTATAAAGTTTGAAATTCAAGTATGATTAAGTAAGTCCTTTTTGTACTAAAACATTTTTTAAAAATGCAGTTTAGTTGGAGGTTTTTGATGTAATCTTATAATTTAGCATATTTTAAGACTCATTTATTTGTATACATTAACTGTGTTTTTCTATTGTCACAATCAATATCCGACGGAATACTTATAGGGCTTTAAAGTCGATTTTATAAATTAATATTGAAGTGAAATAAACTCTGGAAAGTTTCTATCGTTAAGAAGAAATTATGCTATAACAATAAAATTTCATTTGTTTGTGGTAGGAAGGAAAGTGAGCAAAACTAATGAAAATATATTCACGAAGTTTGCCTTGGAATGTGTCTGGGGAGTCAGTTTATTATTGAAGCCACAGACCCTACATAGTCTAGAATTAGTTATGTATGAAAAAATAAGATACTGTTTTGAAATATTATTAAAAACATACAAAAGAAATGTAATTATACCTGATTAGCATATCGAACACACTCCATTATTCTATCCCGAAACATATTTCGAGCGAGGCTGTTTTCTCTAAATTGCGGGAAATTGTGGGCAATTTTGTTAGATAGTTCCCTTTTCAGTGAATTTTCAACGAATTCAGCATCTTGAATGCCTCTTGGTCTGCAAGAATAATCACAATTAGAAATTTACAGAGGTTACTCTATTTTTACTTTGTTCATTCAATTAATGAATCCAAAATAAATAAGTATATATGTAATCAAAGTTAATCGGACGGACTATGATTCAGGTCAATAATAATCCAGTCTGAATTGACCATTTATTACAATTTGAATAAATAAGAATAAACATTTTAACAAAAGTCTCAAGCATTTCATTGAGAAAACAATAGCAAAAACAAAATTATAATAACAACAATTGATCACTCACAATATTTATGAATAATAAAAAGATATAAAAATTGGCAAATATAAAAAAAAGGTTAAATACACAGAATAATATCCATACATGCTTCTTCCTGTACTAAAATGTTCAAAGAAAGAACATAAAGGGCAATTCTTCAATGGACTTAAGCCATTTTCACATTTAGTGATTTCAAATGGGTAAATGCAAGGCAATGCAAAGTGCAAGAATTCCCCCCCCCCCCCCCCCCCCCCAACAGATTTTAAATTAACTCAAACTTTTACTGGTCACGGAAACTGTAAAAACTATTTATTCATATTTGGTATTTTGTTAAATGGACGTTGTGACTGTGGTGATGGTGAAGAGGACGTAGGGTATGTTTTTTTGCACTGCAATTTGCACACAAACTCAAGATCTCGATTTAGAAGAAGTTTGGAGGGCTTTTCCATACGATGGCCTCCAGTGTTCTCGGATCTGGTGCGAAGAAAGGAGACTTTCGTCTTTTGCACTGATTTTATTTACATTTAAAATTTTTAATAGTGTTCTTTTACTTACTTTTGTAAGCCTCGTGGAATACTTTGTGGAATACGAGGTGTTTTTAAATTTGTTCTAAATAAAAAAATTTAAAAAATGGGTAAATTCAGAACTATTGTCACATGGGAGGAGAAGGGGGTAGATGTAGGATCTCTGTACTTCTATTCTTCTGCTAATCTAAAGAAACTTGCATATTTTTATTGACTTTTGTAGCATTTTTAATTGAACCTAATTGAATTTTTTGTTTTAATGAAAATCCCAATATAACAAAGAAATTTTACGGTCCCTTGGATTTCGTTGTAACGGACGTTTACTGCAGTTACTATCCAACAATTACGCTATCCTAAAACCAAGCATTAACCTACACAAACCTACCTTTCCGAGACTTCATAATAGGCGTAGGCCAACAAATCGGCCAATCCCCCGCTGCCACGGACACAAACCACAGGAAGTTGTCTCTTAAGGTGATCTAAGATGAGTCTAGCACATTCGTAGCCACCTTGGATAAGGAGCGAAACGACTGGGATTTCATTTGAGGATAAAGAACAGACATCGGGGTGGCGACGAGGGGCTGGGGAAGACAATTTAAATGAGTTTAACGTACTAACGACAACTTAGTTAACACCATTAACACCTTTATTTACGTGTAAAAATGAAAAATTAAAGTTTTTAAAATTTGTTTTTAATGTAACTTAATTTGTCCCATATAAATTGTACAGGACAATAGTATTCACTTGTCATATATTTTGCTTACTTAGGCTGTGTCCTGACGACGACATCAAATGCCACAAATGCAACAAAACTTGGTGACCGCCAAGCGATGCAATAGCATGTGGCTGACTCTGCCAAGTCGTCAAGTTTTGTTGCATTTGATGTCGTAGTCAGGACACAGCCTTAGATAAACTTAAGCATTAAACTCAATTTCGTGTGGCAAATTTTCTTACTAACCGTCATTAATGAGTTTATACTAGGTGATCATAGCGATATAAACAGCCCAGGCATTTATAAGTGGAGGCAAATGCCCAGTTAAAATGCCTGTTCAAATGACCAAAATCCAAAAATTTCTGGGCTTTTATAAATCTATAAGAAAAATTAAATTATTTTTGAGAAATAGATATTTTTTTCACCCAGCCGGTAAGATGGTTTTGACCCTTGCTTGTCAAGCGATTGGGCACGGGTTCCAATCACTTATAAGGCATGGTTATTTGTGTTATCCCGAGTAGATGTGGAGAACGTGCTTGTTAAATTTGTGGGTTAAAAGACTTGTGGGCGGTCATAGCGCAGTTACAACAGGTGCAGGTTTTTTAGAGAAAAATGCCCCTCCCATAAAATGGCACCTATCGAAGCAGAAGTCAGACTTCCACCAGGTTCCTTCCAGGCTATGCCCGAGAGGCAAACGACCACAACAACAACTAGGTGACTGCATCACTCACATTCGTTGAACCTCGAAAAATAATTCTGCTAAATAAAAGGAATATGTCAAAATCATTTTTGTAGAATGTACAAAATAAGTGTTTCTATGTCTTTTGACAATAATTCATACGAGATGAAACTTAAAGGAGACTACAAAAGGTGAGAAAAACAACACCATACATAGTAGTAGTATTTTCTAAAGATCTACAAAGTATAAACACTTTATTGACCATGATAAAATACTTTGCTAAATTGTAGTTTTATATTTAGAACCAAGAGTATGCAGAGTTAAAATTTTGTTTGACTTAAGTATTTTAACGAGTAACACACATTTATATGGGTGTTTTAAACTACTTTACACTAGTTATAGAAATTTGTACATTTATCCAACAACAGGTTTGGAATTACATTTAAAAACTTACTCTAAAGGTATCACAAAACCAGACCAAAAATCCGATGCCCTACACACAAAGGGATCTGGTATATACTTGTGCTCAATATCTCAAATTCCGATTGGTCGACTCTTGAGTCTTGATGCAAATAAATTATCTGTTGCAGTGGCTACACGAGATTGCCGATGGCGGTTCGACTCACGTTTAGCAGCAATTGGTTTGCGTCTTGTGATGGCTAAATTAAGCCACACTAGAGCTACACGAGGGCTATTGCGATGGGCCCATTTCGTTCGAACCACTTAAGTACAGCAAGTTTGGTTTGGTTAGGTAAAATTGAAGCCACACTAGAGCTACACGAGGGCTATTGCAGATGGGCATTATACGTTCGAACCACTTTAGTACAGCAAGTTTGGTTAGGTGAAATTGAGGCCACACAAGAGCTACACGATGGCTATTGTAGTATAGCAGGGTTATTTTAAATTAACATCCCACTAGGGCATCACAAGGCTATTGGCAACGGGTGGCGTCATTTAGAATAACAGGCAAGTGATAAGAAGACACCTAAATAGGCACCCAACACAACTTTTAAGGGTGACATCATACTGGCAAAGGGACTTTGAAGCATATTTAATGTGCATTCCCTCTACACAGGGTAGTGTTCATCAGACATTTGGAAGCACAAATCGTTTATGGGTCGGCAGTTATTTTGCCAATGCCCGGACCTGAACCTGGGACCTTTCGTATGCAAGGAAATTACCAACGAGCCATGCAAAATGCAGCTCTATGCCCATAGGATGATCATAAGATTTTTTTTGTTGAATTAACATTACACTATAGCTACTCACAGTCAAGTGTCTACAATCACCATCAAAGAGAAAGGTTGTGAAAGGAAATTTACTAAACTATTTATAAAAATTTCTTTCACAGTTTACATTTTTATGAAAAATTGAGCTTGTTGGTTTTGATTTAGAAGAAGTAACTTATAAATTAATCATCAAATATTGGACAAAGTAGAATGTGGATAAATAGGGTAACCTACGACAGTCAGTTTAAAAAAAAAAAAATTGGAGATGGAAATCACACCAGCATCCAGAAAAGCAGAACTATATTACTACACTAAATTTAACTTAGTGGTGCGACTGTCATGGAAGGTTAAAGCTGTCTGTGCCCATTTCAGCTCACAAAACTTTGTGCAGTTCAGCAGATGTTCCATTCAATTGGTCAGATTGACAAGAAATCCCTATCCTTTAGTACCCAAGCCAGCTTGGACCTCATTTTATCTACACACTTTAGGGGTGAAAGGATAAGGGAACCTTTTCCAATCGATGATTCAAACCCTGGACCTATGGGTAAGGTAACACAAAGCCATACCACTGAACCAAATTATAGTTCTTCTGATTACAACGCAATCTTAAAAAGCACTTTCTTTCCTACTCCCTTCATGTGGTTTTCCAGGAAATGGAGTAAGGGGCACTCTTTTAGTTTTTTCTTAATCTTACTTGGGGTTTGGAAAGCAATTGCAATTAACCTCACGACAGAGTTTCAAACAATGTAGGTTTACAACAATTAGGCTCATGCCATTTCCTGGAAAACCACACGAGAAGATAGGGAAAGAAAGCACTTTCGAAGCTTGCGTCCTAATCATAAGAACCAGTTTAGTTTAAGTTGGCTCAGAGCCTGAGAGGTATAACGTGTCCGCCTCATAAGTCCAAGATTATGGGTACGAGCCCCAACTGAGTCATCAGATTTTCTGGATGGGAAAATTGTGGGCACGCATGTCATATGATTAGGTGACATGTAAAATATCCCTTGAGTATCCATTTGGCTAGAGTTCTTTCGGCAAAATAAAATATCAACGTACTTCAAACATCTAGAGAGCTCAGATTCATTGTAATCTCAGCTCATTGAGCTCAGCTTCTCATCAGATCTCTCAGATTCATCATCTGAGCTCCGAGATTCATTGTAATCTGAGCGTTAAAATTAGAAGTGAGAGCAGCCTAGATGGTACAGAAAAAAATGGACCATCAGTTCTAGAGAATATGCCAAGACTGCAAAGGCTTGACCGTCAATAAAGCAGAACTATTGGAAATATAGTTTGGTTTAAAAAAAAAGATACCACAACACCAAGCACCTACCCTCCCATCGAGCATATCCCCATATATGATCAAGTCTTCTCTTGTCACTCCTATCAGGGTGAGTGGGGGCAAGGCTGTACCAGACTGATTAGGGTGCTTGTGGCATAGAAGAGCTTGTCTTCTGAGCAGCTCATTGTGTACAGCATCTCCAATCACTTTGGTGATTCCTATATTGGCACCCGGTGTGAAGATCCACATTTCGGTGGTGTTTGCAGCCTGGAAAATAGAAAAATTAGTTTTATGCTGTAGAGACAGTTTAAATTAGTAAAAATATAAGTCGGGAGAGGTTTTTATTTCATTGCAATCATATTGATAAAAATTACGAGGTATATTTCATAACTGATTTTATGCTTGTTGCAATTTACATGTTTGATTATTTATAAACAGTTATTGCTCTTAGAGGTTATTAAATTTAATTTTTATAGATACTAATCAAAAATTTAAAAGAAAAACTGTTCAGTTTAAATATAGCAGCAAAAAGTTCAAATCTTAACTGTTTAAATATGTAATAAAACAGTTAATAAAAAAAACAAGTAAAGAAATGTATAACAGTAAGTGTCAAAACATATAATTTCAATACCAAATATGGATTTTGTAAATTCTATTAAAATCAATAACATAAATAGAATGGACTGCTTATCAATCTAGTGTAAAAATTCTTCTGAAGAGTGCTCCCAGATCCTTTGCAAATCCCCGATTTGGGGAGAAGGGTTTGCCAGTATTAGTAATTCATCGCTTACATTTCCTTTTGAGGTTTATGTTTTATTCTATAAGATTGGTGTTATTTTACTTAACGATGTGAAAAAATTGCCAAATGATAAAAATTATGTGACTTGACCCAACCTGATGCAAGTCAATGACTTGCATCAGGTTGGTCAAGTCACATATGGCCTAAAAAGGCCTAAAAATGACTCATTTTAGGTTTGCCATGCACAGTCCATTCTATTTGAAATATTGCGTTTAACAGCATGAAACAAACTAGGGGTGTGTAACATTACACAACATTCAATTACCACTCAATAAATCAATGCATTTAAAGGTAATGATATACCGAGTGATTTCAATAACTTTAAATCCTAAAATGTTCTATGGCAGTTACTGTTTATGGATGCACAATTTTCGCAAAAACCTCATTATGTTTTGAGAACTAGGAACTCGTGTACCAAATTTTAAGTCAGTAGCTTTTATAATATAATAGTTTGAGTTGTAGAGTGGTTTCAGACAGACCAATGTACAAAAACCACATTTTTGGAATCAGCCCCCTCCAAAACGTGTAAAAAAACACAAACTTTCCATTTCGGATTTTCGACTCCATCCCAATACGTTCATTACCTTATTTCGTATCAAGCAATTGAAGTTAACAAGGTTTAGTTTAGTTTGAATTATTGAGAGAGTTTGAATTATCGTTACTAGGAGCTAATGAGGGCTATTGGCGACGGGCGCCGTTTTTAGGAACGACAGTCAGTGGACGACCGACACCTTTCGCATGCTAGGCGAGCGCCTAACCGACTGGGCTCCCCAGCCCCTAGAAATTAACAAGGAATTTACTCAAATCAATAAAAAAAAAATCTTCACCAAAACTTACTTTAATGAGTCCGGACTGAAAGTGCTCCAGCTGCCTCTTATTGGTCCAGGTGGTGAGGGGGGCGACGTTCGACACCACAACCAAAACGATGCGGGGGCTCTTGATGCGCCATTCTTGATGCATGATGTTGGCAATGTACTCCATGTTGACATCGTGGGAGGCACGCAGAAAAGGCCGGCCCTGGAGTGGGTCACTCAATCAGGGATTGGAAAGTTACTTTTAAAAAGTAACTGTTACAGTTACTTAATATGAAATTTAACTAATTACAGTTAGTTAATTAAAAAAGTAATAATAACAGTTGCTTAATACGAAAAGTAACTAGTTAGTTACTAAATATGAAAATTAACTAATTAAAGTTACTTTTAGAAATTTCAATTCATAAGAAAATTGAAATTTTACCATCTTAGATCTTACCATTTTTTAAAGAGAACTAAGGTGAAAGAAACAGCACAAACAAAACACTGCAATTAGAATTAAGGGAGCATAATAATAACACAGGAAAGGGTAGCCCTGGATCGAGTACATCATTAGGTTAGGCAGGGTTAAATAATATAGACATATGCGCATACACAGATAATATTTTGCTTCTACGGAAAATTTCATTATTTGTTTCTGTATTTTTATAATGTATAATAAATCCATGTTAGCCTATGGGTTAAAAAAAAGTAAATTATGTCAATGTTCACATCGTGGAAGACATGCAGGAATAGCCAACCCTGGAGAGAGTACATTGTTAGGCAAGAATGATGGTAAGTGAAGGTGTATCTTAAAATGTTATAATATTAATGCATATATTAAAAATCGTATTTTGTCTTTGTACAAAATATTTAATAATGTAATATAATGTTCTAATTGTAATATAATATACTAATTTTCAGTTCCTTCTTAAATAACTCTCAGTTAATGTCTTGCCAATCCATCAAACAGTTCCCAAGTTCTATAGTGCCTTGCCATCACGTCAATAAAATTCTTTCCCAGAGAAATTTCAAATGCATCAAAATTTGCTTTGACTCCATTCTTCTCCAAACACAATGATTGAAAATAGAGTCACCTTCTAATTAGACCTCAAGATGTAAGGTGGTGTGCATTTTTGTGGCCGAGCTCCGGCTACGGATTCAGTCCCTTTAAATACTCTAAAATTATTTTTTTACAATAAAAACCGTTTGGACATCCAATCTCTCTCTTTTTTAGAATTAACTACAGAAAAAGTATGTTCTTCTGTGTAAGGGAAAATTCCCCTACATATATATTATAAATATTTTTAAATTAATAATTAAAAAATACAGTAAAACAGTGGAAAGGAAAAATATGTATTAAAAAATCTAATGTCAGGTAATTTAAGTATGTTTTACTATTTTAACTAATAATACTGGGATAATACTATAAATCTGGACAGTTGGCAGGTGTGTAATGTCTTACAGCTTCTTCGTAGGCGAAATTCCTCCAGAAGCATAGCGTCCCCTCCGTGGCTCCAAACCTCCTCAGGACATCTTCTCCAATGGTTTCCGAAACGGCAAAGCTCACTTGTCTCTCGATTGCTCCCTTGTCTTTTTTCTCCTGCCCGGATTCAGAGGCAAGATCTTCCAATGGCGTGTCATCTTCCACTTTCTAAAAGAAAAAAAGAGTTTTACAGTTAAAGTTGGTTACAATGACAACTCATTATAAATTTAAATAAATTTTTTTATTTAAAAAATTCTAATTGCATTGAAAAATATTGCGGTAAAAGAAATTCTAATTGCATTAAAAATTTTCTGGAAGATCAGTGCATTGTGAGTGAGTAGGGGGGGGGGGGGGGACAAGGGACAGCTAAGTGACATTTTAAATAGGTACTGTCAAACTCGTTTACAACGACAATTTGTTCATAAATCATATGCCATTAACTTTTGGTCCCTTGCATTGCCCGTAGCATAGGGTTATAATAAGTAAACTAGAGGGCGAAAAACAAGAACGAACCGATGCGTCACACTGGGAGTCAGGTGATCTGAGGATTTCGAAGAGAAAAACGAAAGTTTTTTTCTATAGCCCATAGCGGGAAAACTTCGCCTGCTCACGCGGAATGTACTAAAAATGGTACACTATTGTTATGTGCATATGGCTGCAAAGAAAAATTTACCAAAGGAAGACCTTTTACATTTCATGGGTAAGATTTTAATAAACTTTCCTTATAGAAATAGAAATGATTCAATAAATAAAATCATAAAGTATATTGCCAATCATGGTTTTTAAAATAATGTTCGATATATTATGTGATTTAATACGATTTATTCTTATTGATTGCATGTAAAAATAAAAATGCATGTTTTGTTTAATAATCGGCATCAATAGAAAGTCTTTTAAACATGTATTTTTTGCTTTTCATGACTTTTATTGTTTCAGAAATCGATTGGCGGTCTATTGGCCATTGACGTTATTTTGAAAATTGAAACTAATAATAATCTTGGAAATAAGTATGTTGTACTCAGTTTAAATTGCAGTTTTTACAATGTTTCATTATATTTCTTGCATTTATTTTTTTATGAAATTAAATTTTTGAGAGAGGAATTTATGGAATAATTATATATTTGTATTTATTTTTGATCTATTTAATTTGGTAGTTTCGATTTACAAAATCAGTATTTAAATGCTATTAATTAAATTTAAAAGTTATTTAATTGTAACACAATATTTATTCATTTTATCTTATTTTCAACTATAAAATTATAATGACATTTATTTTTCATTTCAATATTACAGGTATATACTTTCCTGTTCTGGATACAATTTTTTTTCTTTTGAATTTCGATATTTCTGATATAAAAATTTAGATTTTTTAGTTCCGTCTAGATTTCCAACATCATTGCTTAACGTTAATTATTTAAGATATTAATTAACGGTTGCGTTGGGTGCCTATTCAGATGATGGCTCGCCACCTGACAGTGATATTTAAATTACGACACCCGTCGCCAATAGCCCTCGTGTAGCTAATAGCTATAGTGCGACGTTAATTCAAATTAAACTAAAAAAAATTAACTATGGTAAAAACTTATTAATATAGTCATGCAACCACCCACTACAAAAGTTTTGTTTTTTTAAAAACAATTCTATATATTTTTAAATTGGAATTATATTCTCCGACAAGAAAAAAGTTATTTCGCAATAAAGTTTTGAAAACTTGCAAACAAAACTAAAATTACTGGGAACTCGTTTTGTCATTTAAATGGAATATTTTGCTTTGGATCAATTCTTTTTTATTCCTTTTGTTTCTATCAAAAAATATAAAAGCTGTGTATCTCATGTCATACTTATTAAACAAAAAATTTAAAAATAGAATGGCTCGATCCAAATTTGAAAGGGGGTACGGGCAGAGGCACGAAAATCTTCACCAACTATTCCATTTTGTTATTCTTTCATATATTCATATAAAAAAAAAAAAATAGTTAAAATTATTGCATAAAACACAGTGTAAATTTAAATTGTTTTAAACTAAAGTACTAATATTGTTTTTTACTTGCACGAACCAAACCCATTAAAAATAAACATAGTTCCCTCAATTACTTTTTTAAGTTTTCTTAACTCACATGTTTCATAAGTACCTATTTTAATATAAATGTAGAAGAAAAAAGGAAAACAACCGTTACAAACAAGTGGATTGCAATTTGAAAAAAAAAAACGTCACAGACCGCGTAAAAGAAATACGATTTTTACCAGGAGCGCCAAAAAGGGAGAAATTTAACAAGAGCGGCAATCCCATCTGGTAGTTGACATTGGATCAACGCCAAATATCACAGCCCTAAAGCATGTGATGTGACTGAGGGGAACGGTTTTAATATGAGTATCAGGCAGTGAATTGGAGATTTGCGTTATCACGCTCTCTCTCCTTATTATAACTCTATGGCCTGTAGACTTTAATGTTATAATATCTTGCGCTTACAACCATAATTTTTAATTTAATCCTCGGGTATAACGCTAAAAATATATGTTTATGTGATATCCAAGCGACTTCTTAAAGAATTTTTTTTATATAATTTCGGTTTCACTATTAAAATTTTACTTGCCAAATTTGAAATTTATTTCTGTTAGAAATTTATATATTCAATAGATGTCATTTTATGACTTTCATTAATCACATGAGTACATAATACATATTTTACAAGATTTCCTATAGTTAATATTCAGCCTTGTTTATAATGTTACTCGTTTATAGTGTCAATAGCAAATTTATACCCGTTCTTCGCACAGATTAAAAAAATATCAAATCGTTCCAAATATGTGTACCATATAACCTGTTATATGATCATAAACTTTTCATTGCCTTAAAATTCCAAAATGAAAAATAAGCTATAAAATGCACTCATAAATGTCATCACAATTCCCTCATAAATACATGAAACCTTTTAGCTCATTTGGCTCGTTTTGGGAAATAATTTGGCGAGAAAATAGATATACAGGGTGGTTATAAAAAAAACGCTCCCTATTCGGAGAGGTCTGTAGCTTGAATGAATAATCCGAATGCAACAAACTTCGAGACAGTTACTAATCAAGAAGGGGGAAAAATAATGGAATCATAAAAAAAACGCCCTCGTCTCTTGACCAGGGTTCTAAATTACGAGGCGTAATTGGCTGTGTTAAAGCTCCTAAAGGAGGTTAGAAATAGGCAGCCGGAATCGATTACATTACATTAAAAAAGAAATAGTTACAATAATCACCGACAGATGGCGCTGCCAATGCAAATACAATATTGTAAGCATTAGCAAAACCAAGAAGCGGTCATTTCTAGCATTAATATAATGTTATCGATTCTGGCTGCCTATTTCTAGCCTCCTTTAGGAGCTTTAACACAGCCAATTACGCCTCGTAATTTAGAACCCTGGTCAAGAGACGAGGGTGCTTTTTTATGATTCCATTCTTTTTCCCCCTTCTTGTTTAGTAACTGTCTTGAAGTTTGTTGCATTCGGATTATTCATTCAAGCTACAGACCTCTCCGAATAGCGAGCGTTATTTTATAATTACCCGGTAGATACAAACACACCCATTATACAGCTCTAACACAATGACCTTCGAATAACCGACCAGCTTATAAATTATTTATAAAAGAAATTGCACATTTGGCTAGTTTTAGTTAATAATTTGGCGAGTTTGGCAACGTATTTGGCGAAAAAATAAAGACATAAAACACTAATATGCAGCTCTAGTACGATGGCCTTTATTAACCATCATAGTTCAGTAATAGCTTAACTATACATGTATTGCCTAAATATACATACATGCAGTCAACAGAAAAATCAATGAAAAAATCATCAAATAAACCCACAATAAAATCCGGGAATGGAGACTGGCAGAATTACGTCACTTGAAACATGTAAATTATTTTTCAAATAATGAATTTAGTTTCTGAAGGTAATGGAAAAAGAATAAAATAAACATTTTCAATTTTAAATATTTCGTTGCCGCGGTAGCTCAGTCGTGTGAAGCGTTGTGCTCGCATCGGAAGGGTTGTGGGTTCTGTCCTCGCGGTGCTCGCAATTCTGATGGTTGCTGGGTCGGCGCTTGTATTCGACTAAAGACCGCAGTGTTGCTAATGGTGGCTGGGGCACGTTAAATATGTCGTGGTCACAAAGTCCTCCATGTTCCCATACCAAATTAATACCTCTGGGGGTACCAGATCAGGGGATTATCGGCCTTTGATCTGGATCAAAATTCCGATATGTGAGTGAGAATGGATGTGTGAAAGGGACCTTCCTGTAAAACGGATGTGTCATGCGGCGAGCAAAAGTCGGACTTCCTCCCTTGTGGCGCTCAATAAAAACGGAAGCCGCCCCACTTCGCCTTAAAATCAGGTAGTTCTCTACTCCGGGCTCGGTTACCGAGTGGCATTAGAAACAACAAATATTTCGTTAAAAGTTTTATTGAATTTTTTCAGCAGATGGCAACACGAAATGGAAAAAAATGATCGGATTTGAGCGAAAGTGGTGTATTTTTTTTCAGAAAATTCGAATTTTCTCTAAAAATGGAACAAATATGAAGAAACTAAGCCTCAGGTGCACACGTTGGTATTAAAGGGAATCTATCTTAAAAATTTCGAATTTCTAAGGGCAGTATAAATAGGTTTTTTTACGATCCGAAGACAAACACTCTTTCGTTATTATAGATAAACGTTGCAGTCCCTTGAATGACTCTGTACAAGGATTATACTGTAGTTCCATTAAATATAGTCTCAGAACTAAATTTGGGCTGTTAGCAATTATTCTTGTATTTTTAAAAGACCGTAAAAAAAGATACAGAGCAGCAAATATCGTGAATATGAACCCACAACTTCAAAAATTATTTATAGAAAATTTTATTTCACAGAATTTATAATACAAGTAATTTTGAATGTCTTTCATATTAAATATTTGGTTGTTCAGCTTGTGATATACAGGGTGATCCAACGATAATGATACCCGTTTAATACTTCACAGCATTAGTAAGGTATCCTTATTTTTTGATCATCTTATGAAAAGGAGTCATGGTCAACTGATTCTTCAAAATGGTGAAATTCCAAAAAACACTATAAATGTCTATTAACTGTTTGCAAACATACATGTACTTATACATGCTCTCGTTTTAAAAACAAACTTATAGAAATTAATTATAATTGGGAAAATTCTAGTTATTTTTGTATAAAATCAGAGATTTTCCAATATTCGAAATGATTAAGGGTAATATATACTTGGCGACAAGTTCCTATGTTCTCACTTAGGAGGAAGTAAGTGATAACAACTGGGAGTTCCCCGAGTAATTGTTTTGAAATGAAATAAGTAAATAATTCTGAGATGGTATCAATAGAAACTAAAAAAAAAAGCAATTAACAACTGTAAAAAAAATGTTAAACAATAATAGGTTTTAGAAATCTTATCAATAGAAACTGTTTCAAAAGAACAATAAAAATATCACTCTTTACCAACACAAAACGTTAAAATTTAAACTTTTTCAAAATTTAACTCAATTTATGCATGGTCAAAACAAATACCCCGCCGAAAGCGCAACAAGTGTAAAAAAAAGTTGTCACTCACGTCTGATTCATCGCTCGTCCGAAGCAAGCGAAATCGGTGGAATAATCTGTGCCGCTTATCTCTTGAAGGAGGTTTTCGGAACTTAACAGGCATGACGAATACGTCCGATTAAATTCTAACACACATTATCATTAAGGTTTTATTTGCGGAGGAGACAGAGGAAGATTGATAAAGAGCGACAAAATTGTCAACAAAACCACGAGAACCTTGATCACATCACAACATCCGGTTTCGCTTCGGGTTCTCGCGCGAAGAGTGAATTCACTTCAGTACGCTTTGCTTGGTGGAATCGCAAAAATAGTTTTGTTTTATTTTATCTTTTTGCTCTTTTCCCTTCCTCCCGTTACACACGTTCGTTTCGGATACTACCTTAATTTTTTCATTGTTTCATTATTTTTCATTATTTTTTACAAATCTGCCGTGTTTCACAGTTTTGACGCTCCGTACGATATCCCTATTAAGTTGTATTGGGTACTCCCTCGGGATCATGAGTCGCCCTCGCCACTTGACCGTGTACTGTGTAGCCCTAAGCCAAGACCATAAAAAGCTTCTTTTTAGGCGCGTTCACATGTGCTGGGAAATTGGCGGCATTTAGCCGGCAATCTCGTGAAACTTTGTAACCCCGTTCACATGTATAAGCCGGCATTCCGGAAATGACGTATGGTACGTCACATCCTGTTTGCTTGTTTTGATTTGGTGCTCGAGCTTCGAGATCTTGTCCTTGTGTTCTTTTTAACGTTTCTTTGTTAGCGATGTCGTTGCAAGAATTACTAAAACAATTATTTTGTTAAAATTCGTGGACAGACATCTATCGATTTTATTGATGATGAAGAAAGTAGGAGGTTGTTGCGAATACAAAACTGGATTCGTTTGATTTCCAAAGTAATAAACTCCACTTTACAATTGGCCTTCCCAGAAAGATATTTATGGTCATACGAAGCTAATAAAAACGCCTTCAGCATGGGTCTACTAGCTCGCCATTTTTGCTTTTGTTGTGAGTGATCACCAAAGCCGAAATGCATCATGGGGGGGGGGGGGGGTAATGAAATCGTTACTACCCAGGCAGTGGGTACATTTTCGCAACCGCAATTTTCCCTACAGAGGGATTTTCTTTCCCGACAGCCGGCTATAGCCGGCGTTGCCCTGCATGAGAACGGGCCCAGTTATTCGGATTTCAAATGCAAAAAATTGTCAGTTGTATTGGGATAGGAGCAATTGTTTTAGAATGCTAGAATGCATATAAAGCGAGTATGCTTTTATTTGCTATGGTTTTGTTAATTTTTCTTTTGTTTTCATATTGCTACACATTTAATCATTCCTTTGATAATATTTATTCTTAAGATGCCTGGCAGGAGTGTATTTTGTTATTAATCCTTTATTTTCAGAATTTTTGGTTAAAACTAAAAAATCTTTCAACTCAATTTAAACAAAAATATAATTCATTAAACTTTTTGGTTATCATTGTAATTATGAAGTTAATTCTGCGGATCTAAAGCTAATCTTATTGGTAAGCATTTATAATTTTTAATTGAATTTTTAAAAAAATATATAATTGCCTAAAACGGCGAAAAGAGCAGCATCGTGTAATAACATTGTATGTAACGTTAACGCTACGAGTCGCTTTCGCGATGCCGGCATTTACATGTGAACGGGGTATAAGGTTTCACAAAATAGCCGGCAAAATGCCGCCAATTTCTTAGAACATGTGAACGCGCCTTTAAAGTTATAGCCGCTACATAGCAAAAATGGGCATGTTTCACGTTGTTAGTGGCAACAGTTTCAACGGGATTGTTTTAATTTTTGGTGTTTGGTCCTTCTGGAAATACATTTGTTTTGAAAAAACAATATTTTCTTTCCTTACTGAAACGAATGTTGTGTACAAACTTTTCTCTTCGAGTTGTTCAACAACATTGACGTTTTGGTAGTGCTTTGCATACAGGAAATTGACAAGAATTAAAATGTCGAATAAATAGCAGGAATAAAAACAAGTTGCACCTAAAGAACTAAAAAAAAAAGAATACACAAAAAACCCTCTAATTTTAGTGGTGAAATGAGTCATTGAAATCGCAGGAAATAAAATGAAAACACAAGATTTACATAATCTGTAACAACCACATTAAAAATATTTTTTTTAAAAAAATTGCTGCTGCAGGTAGTAGATATTATCTGAAATCTGAACTCGGGCTTTTTTCATGTTTGCACTTTAATTCTACATAGTTAGTGCAAGCGATTGCGCTGGAAAATCGAAAATGGCGAAAAGTGGATTAGGTTCACTTGTACTATGAACCCTCCAATTATTTATTAATTTTTAAAAATAAATTATTGTTTTATTATATTTTAACATTTAAAGTATTTTTTAGTCTTTTAAATCCAATTCCTACAGAAACTATCTTATTTTTTTATTAACCAGTTTAAAAAATAAATTTAAATCTTATCCAATGAAAAAAATTAGAATTTTGCTTGCTATGACATAATAGTAAAGCATATCTCAGAGGGCAAAAGACCTATTTTGGATGCTTCTTCAAATTCGGTAAGGTAAAATGAGCAAACTTGGCGGACCTATTCCGTAACCTTTCTCTGGTCATTAACGTTTTTACAAAAACAAAAAAAAATAGTCGGCGTTATTTGCAGCCAAAGGAAGAAACGATATCCGGTCCCGAAGGAAAAGTTCTGAGGAATTGTTGACCTTCACGCTGCAAGAATAGATTAAGGAGAAAGGATCATAAACGGAGCTTTTTTGAGCGTCACAAGTTTACATTTAAGGAGGGGCGGCGGGTGGTATAAAAAAAAATTTACTATCCCTCCTACATAGATTGGTGTGTTTACATTTGGACAATAATAGCTTAAAATTAACAGTTTCTCTTCGACTATAAGGATTTAACTTCATGCCATTTTCATGGTCGGTCTAAGCTAGCTTTCCATCGGCAACTTGCAGTCGTTTGGCGATTTGTCCCCCACCCCTCCCCCTAAAAATAAAAAAATTTATAATCAAAATGTTTCAAATAAAATGTTTTACTTGTACTTACTTTGCTGGTCGATATAATTAGATATTATTGCAACAGCACAACATTATATTTATAATTAAATTACTTAAATATACACTGAAGAGCCAAAATAACTGGTATAGGCATACATCTGCGAATAAAGGTGTATAAAACCAATCGAAGTTCGTCGCTATGTTCAGCAGCGTCTATGTGCTGCTATCATGACAGGTTATGAAAATTGAAGGGATTTTGAAAGTATCGGGGGTTGAGAAATGGAATTCCATATCCATGTATCTCCGAGGTGGAGATGAATTTTGGATTTTCACTTACGACAATTTCACGAGTGTACCATGAATATCGATAATCCAGTAAAACATCAAATCTACGACATAGCTTTGACCTTAAAAACATCGTGCAAAGCCGGGTCCATTGACAACTGATCATCAAATGTGATAAACGTGTATGTCGATTCTATGTTGTACAAGTGTCGACTTGTTAACCATTTAATGAATATTCACCGATATGGGCTTCTGGAGCCGTATATATCACGTATCCGCAATATCATGTTTAAAAAATTTCGTCCGTCATCGATGATCCGTTTTTGCATGATCTTTTTCAGGCAGCAGCTGTGTCGTAGTTTTAATGTTTTACTGGATTATCGATATTCATGGTACACTCGTGAAGTTGTCGTAAGTGAAAATCCAAAATTCATCTCCACCTCGGAGATGCATGGATATGGAATTCCATTTCTCAACCCCCGATACTTTCAAAATCCCTTAAATTTTCATCTGTCATGATATCAGCACATAGACGCGCTGCTGAACATAGATACGAACTTCAATTGGTTTTATACACCTTTTATTCGCAGATGTATGTCTATACCAGTTATTTTGGCTCTTCAGTGTATATGCATCAGCTAACGCAATAAGAAAAAAAAAGTTTTTTTTTTTTTGGGGGGGGGGGGGGGGGGGTGTAAATTAATGGTATTCGAAGATCTTGCTACATATTTATCATTTCAAAAATTCGTTTTATAAAATAACGGTATGAAGATTATCTTGCTTATGTCTATTACTCGCACAAGTTTTTATTTCAAAGTAAATACTGTTCACGCTGGCGAAATCGGAAAGCTATATCCGCGGTCAAGTGACGTGTAAGACAAGGACACCCGGCACAGATTTAACATGCACCAGGGCAGGACCAGGCTCAGATAAACAGCAAACTTCGCTACATATTTTTTCTCCCATTAGCTAGAGCGTTTGAGGGTAATCTTATCATTCCCGGCTGCCTATTTCGAACCTCCTTTTAGGAGCTTTCCGTGTTTGAGTACTTATGGTCCGTGGCTAAATATGAAGAGGAACTGGTAACTTGGTAAGAAGTGTAGAAAATCAATCTACACCTTTTGTTTTCACTAACTTTCGCTTTCGGTCATACTCTCGAAGAATCACTGTCAATAGTTACGTGTACGGCAGGCGCGCAACCACGGGGGTTTAGGGTCATACCCCCTCCCCCCAACAGAACCCGAATTATATTCAAACTTGGCCCTAATGTCTCCCTGCTTGATAAATTGGAAGAACTGAATTAAATAACCTGTTGTTTTCCTATTTTAAAGAGAATACATGTTTAAAAAGATCTTAATCTGTTATCATAATCAATACCAGATAGACCCTTAATCCTTTTTGTAGCCCTATGCTGAACTTTTTCAAGCAACTCTTTATCTTTTCTGAGGAGGGGGAAGGAGATCAAAACTGAACATAATAATGACGTAAAATATACATAAATATTGAACGCATTATATATATATTATTCTATATATATAATTCATATTATATATGTAATATATATTAATATATATAAATATATTATTAAATTATATATATATAAATAATATATATATAATAAATGTATAAATCGGATATTTCCGATTGCAGATTTTTATTTTACGTTCATTATTATGTATTTTATTTTTATTTGCCAGAATTCTTCCACGTATAAAGCAACTTTTGTAAAGAAGAACAGGTTAAAGAACTGTTCTTTTTAAAAGAACAGCGCAGAGAGCAACTGTTCTTTAAAAAGAACATAAATATAACATCTCTAATCACCCATTTCTGTCGCAGACGCAGTGGCGCCTTTCACCTCTCCCGTGATGTTATGCAGAAAAGAACCACGTTTTCGTTTTCGCCTGCCTTATTTTAATTTTTTATTAAAAAAACTAATTGGAAATTTGAAAAAAAAGAAAATTCCGTCCCGAGATAAAAGTGAGATACACGTTATAGAAAAAGAATGGACTTGTAACACCAATATTTCATCCTCTTATGGCTTGGGACGGTTTAAAAGAGCTTACTTTTTTAATATAGAGAGATATATTACTTAAAATTAAAGGAAGGGTACTTTATGCCTTAAATGAGTCACCCATTTCGAAAAAGACGTAATTGCTCAGCAATATTATCCCAAAGAATGACGCATTCTCAAACTCAGTCACCAACTGTGAAAGAGGCTGTCTTAGTAATTATCGGTCGATACTACAGAAGCTCGTTGTGAAGGCTGCCAAAGATACCTCCAGAATTGACTGTCTAGCGCCATTGGTGACATAGTCGATTTTCTGTGTGGAAATATGGGCAAGAAATTACGACTTTTCGGAAATGGAATACTCATATTAATCAATTTTGAGGGCATTTGTCGTTTACTTTCCAGATAAATCATTAAATTAAGGAATGAAGGAGGGGGGGGGGGGGGTATGGAATAAACACAGTTTTATTAAAAAAATATTTGTCACAGAAATTTTACCATCTAATTAAATTACTAAATCCTAATTATTAAACAAACAAAATTCATACACAGACCTATAGGGATAAAACACCACTTACTTACGGAGTCTGAGTTTTCCGGTTCTCCTATGGTGAAAGTGCATTTCATATTAAAACAAGAGAATAATTCGATACTTGGGCTCCATGATGGGTTAAAAAGAAACTGCTGCATGCTCGGAGCAATGAAAATTAATGAAACAATAACAGCCAAAATATTTTTAAAGAGTTTATTGCTTCTATTTATGATACGGAACACGGAAGTTAATCATGAAACATATCAGATTTTATTGGCGTTCGAAATGTGCTAATTTGAACTTAAAACCAAGGATAACACAAGGCGACTTTCAATCAGCACTCAATAAATATATTTTAAGTTAATTATATACCCTATAGAGTCATTTCAATAACTTAGCCTACAGTTCTATATGGCAGGTACTCTTTGCGCAAGTGCGATTTTCTCGAAAACCATATTTTGAACCTTACTTAAAACTATCATAAAAATGGTGTCGAATTCCCAATTTTATGTGGAAAATAAAGCCTCAACGACTGCGATTCTACAAAACCACATTGCTTAATATTGTGACACCAATGCATGCATAAAAATCATAAATTTTCCGTCCAATTCCCAGCACTGTTCATTATTCAGTGGACCCTGAGTACCTACAACCTGAGTGTGATGTTTTAGAGCCGCCCTCACGCGATGGACTGTATATGTATAGGTCCCAAGAGTTACACGAACATTCTATCAGACCACATGAAGAGCTTGGCGGAAGAACGTACTAAGTGACGTTTAAAAAAATATAGAGATTTTGGGTCAATGAACCTATTTTTCCATCCTTTTAAGATAACGTGTTTCTTTTTTTTTCATAAACTTAAAGTTAAGTGCATTTTATACCGTTTTTAACGGATTTAAGTACAAACTAAAAACTTTAAAGCTTATTTTCTCGTTTTAACCTTTTTGTCACTTAGCACATTCTTCCACTAAGCTCTTTTTCACATGTGACCATGACCTTCAAAGTGACCGGTTGGCGTATTGTCTGGTGAATATTCTTTTTAATTTTAGCTTCCACACTACGTTTATAACGTAAAAAGTGGAAGGTATTATAATCGTTCAGTCCGTCCGTCTGTCTGTCATCCACTTTCACAGAAAGAACCATCCACAGACAAGTGGGATACGTCATTTTGAAGCAAAAAATTAGACTGACTAGGCTACATCCTGAATTTCATTAAAAAATTTAAAATAGAAGTTTATTTAAAATTTAAATGACTAAAAATTTAATCTACATTCAAATAACATGCAATTTCTATTTTTATTCAATATATTTTCACTGTTGCCATTTCGTCAATTGTACGAGAAACTTTATTTAAAATAAAAATAAAACTCTTGAAAAATATTTATTTTTGAATGAAAATAAATTCTTTCTCGTGACTCGATTGGTGCATTAATGTCACGTGGGAACATAGCATTAATCGGACCACCAACGAAGGAAGTCGGGAATGAAAGCTGGAAGGCACTAGGTCACCTGACACAAGCCAATTATGATTTTCCAAATAAAAAATTTTATTTGAAAAAAAAAATTATGCTGAGAAAACAAACATACATTATTGCCCATTTTCAGGTCGTTTAGAAGACTTAGACTTAAATGCAGGGATTGGAAAGTTACTTAATCAAAAAAGTAACTCTGTTACAGTTACAGTTACTTAATATGAAAAGTAACGCGTTACAGTTACTTAATATGAAAAGTAACGTTCACAGTTACTTTTTGAAATTTCAAGTTATAAGAAAAATTGAAAAGCCATTTTTCAAAGAAAACCACAATTAACGAAACATAAGCACAAACAAAATGCTGAAATTATATTTAATATATATTTTTTTAATTTCAATCCTGGTTCAATCCAAGAAATTGGTCTGAACGTGCCCTCTCTTTCTCCCCCCCCCCCCCCCCCCCATTCATTGTTGTAGAACCCATTCAGGTTCAGGCAATAAAAAGGGGTTTGCACTGGTCGAAACTTGCCTAAACGACAACCGGCTTGACAGTCAGCATGATTTATTTCAAAACCCTTCTTTTCGGTAGAAGCCTGCCTGTAATTATGGGTCTTATAATGAGATACTTGAAAAGGTAAACAGATAAGGAGAAACATTCGTACTTTAACAATTCTGGCTGAAAGCTGCCGTCACACTTTTAGCAGCCAAAGTGGACTATTCTATTTTGTTTTTTCCCTCCTAAGAAAAGCTCATATTTCGGGAATGCCAAATGTTCTCTTCTTAGAAGTGGAATTTCAAAATAAGCATCAAACAGCCTTGGGAAAGTAACGGAAAAGTAACGTAATTTTTCGTTACTTCGTTACCGCTAAAAGTAACTAAGTTACAGTTACTTTCTGAAAAATGTAACGACGTTACCCGACGTTACCTAAAAAAAGTAACTGTTACAAGTAACGCGTTACTCCGATCCCTGCTTAAATGTTTTAATACAAAAAACACGACCAAGCATTTTAGTGGTCTATGAAAAAATCCCCTCTTTTGTAAAAGCATAATTATTCTTAAATAAGACATAGCTACATTGTGCAATTCTCTTAATTCTAGGAACACTTTTGTTCATGTTCATAAAAGTTTATAAATATGCATGTACATTTTTTATACTATTTATCCTGCACAATAAATAATGACATTTTAATGATGAGGATGAGTTTACAAAAAATTAGAGAACTACTTGAGTATACAACTGTACGTACTTTACCATTATTAAGTCTGAAGGACAAAGTTGTCTTTTACGACTTTCAAACCTTTTTCAAGCATGAACAAATTGTGAGTAAATTATATATTCAAACATCATCAGTGTTATTCATTTGCGATAGAATTTGAAGAAGAAAACAAGAAGTTCATAATGAACTAAAATAGCCTACTTTCCTGTTACTTAAATACTTACTGAAGTTCTAATCGGGAAAAAAACTAGGTTCCTAACAGTAAATATCATCAACAACCGTTTCTACACTAGATTTATACACATTAGAAAAAATTGAAACACAGCATCCAGCTATAATTTAAACTTCTAAAAGCCAAAATCAACTATTTTCCTTAATATTCCTTCGCAAAATAACTTAATATTATTTATCGTCTGCTCGATTTATTTGTAGTTCGAAGAATAATTAAATATTTATTAATAACAAAAGTAATGAAACTACTCCAAACTGCATTAAAAAGATAAGAAAAGTAAATTAAAACTAAGCATAATTGCATGCAAAAATATGCCTTGCCGCTTTCTTGGTAAACAATTAATGAACAATCAAAGAATCAAATTGTGCGACATTTTATGACGTCATTTCAAACTGATTCATGAAAATATTATTTTGCTTCAAATATGTTTAAATAAATAATGTTTCTCATGCCATTGTTGATTTGGCAACAGTGATTTAAATGACTCAAAATTGAATTTCAATGCTAATTCAATGGGAAATTCGCCGACAGATAGTAGATTTATGTCCGTCCGGACGTACAGACAGACGGACAAAAAGTATGAAAGTTAGGTATCTGAGGTCATAGCTTTCTAACAAAAAAAGATTTTTTAAGATCCGATGGATAGAACTGATTTTGAAAGAGGAGTACGGACAGACAGACAGACAGACAGACGGACGGACTGACGGACAGACAGACAGACATACATACGAACAGACAGACAGATGGACATCGACCGCATTTCAATACCTACAGTGATTTAAATGACCCAAAATTGAATATCAATGCTAATTCAATGGGAAATTCGCCGACAGATAGTAGATTTATGTCCGTCCGGACGTACAGACAGACGGACAAAAAGTATGAAAGTTGGGTATCTGAGGTCATAGCTTTCTAACAAAAAAAGAATTTTTAAGATCCGATGGATAGAACTGATTTTGGAAGGGGGGTACGGACAGACAGACAGACAGACAGACGGACATCGACCGCATGTCAATACCATACCTACTTTTTCATTTTTTTAATTCTTTCGAATTAAAAAAAGAAAAGTAGGCTAAAAATCCCTAAGCAATATTTCTTAAAATTTGAGAATGATGAAGACGTAACTAAGTTATCCGTCGGAAATATTTGAGGACGAACGTTTGTATAACAAGTGCGGGCTAGGCTGTGTGCGAGACTAAACATTTTTAGTCTCTAAAAATAAGTAAAACCAGGGGTGTGTAACACTACACTACTTTCACTTACCACTCAATGAATCAATACATTTAAAGGTAATTATATACCCTATAAGATAATTTCGAAAACTTTAAAACAAAAAAAGTGTTATGGCAGCTACACTTTGCGCAAGCGTGATTTTCTAACCTTAAACCTTATTATGAAGTTAAGGTACTAGGAACATGCGTACTAAATTTGAAGTACGTAGCTCATTTAGTTCGAGCTGTAGACAGACAGGACAGATGGACCGATGTTCAAAAACGACTATTTCGGAATCTACTCTAGCCTTTAACACTTTCGCTACGCAGGATTTTTGTTTCCGCGTAATACGAGATAGAAATATCTTTATCGAATCCTTAGTTGTACGCAAGCCTGGGCCGTTTTAGGAGTGAAAGGGTTAAACCAAAAAGTTCTATCGCAGCTACCTCAAGCGCTTGCGCAATTATCTCGAAAATCTTATTATGAAGTCCGACAGGTACTGGGAACACGTGTACCAAGTTTGAAGTCCGTAGCAGTTAGTTCGGGCTGTAGGCTGTAGTGTTTTCAGACAGACTGACCATTGTTTGAAAACCACTTTTTCGGAACCAGCACCCTCCAAAAGGTGTAGAAAACATAATATCTCCATTTCGGATTTTCAACCCCATCTCAATACTTCCATTGCCTTTATATTTCATATTAAGTAAATGTAAGTAATTATATAACAAATATAACTGTTTACTTACTGGCTTCTTCTTTTCTTTCTTTGTAGAAGACCTGGTAAAAGCATTTTTAAAAGAAATTCTTTTCACAATCTTATCCGCTGCCTCTTGCATTTTGGCACACACATTCTTTTTAGTTCACTCACTCTATAAATTCCATATTTTCCCAAATTTATAAGCAGTTTATTAACTAAAACTTAAATAAAATAACGTAGATTTTTAGCTTCGAAAACTTCGCTCGAACTACAGAAAATCGTCTGCGAGAATGATTTGGACTGTGGATAACGGATGACACGCTCTGCAGAAACCCAGAGATGCGATAAAGAATTTACTGCCTTGCCTTACTTTAGAGACATTTAGAACAACTTCTTATTTTTCACTTGTTTCTTTTCTTAAGTGAAACAAAACATGCACTGCTGATTTTTAAATATACAGCTGCGGGAAAAAAAAGTAGGGTTTGTAACCATAAAGAGAAAAAGAGAGTAAATCGGTGCGCTCTCGAACTATATAAAGGGTAACTCTTACTATCTCTATGTTGTAACAGAATCTGTAACTTAGCAACCACACAACATTTATATGTCCAACAAGAAATTCTATATTAAACATTTACAAGCGAAATTTGGCTAGTTTCATTTATTTTCTTTCGTAAATTCAATAATTATTTCTTATCGTTTGCTAAATTTATTTATATTTCGAAGAATAAAAATGCAATATTCCTCGCTCTTAAATACTATAAGTAATAATGGCTTGTGCCTCTTTCTAAACAAATAATATGAACATCAAATAATCACATTGTTATAGTTATTTATGCAACAAGTGTGAAAAGTAACACTTTTTAAAACTAGTGGATTTTATTTCACGAGCGAGGTACGAGCGAGTGAAATAATGACACGTGTTTTAAAAAGTTTACTTTTCCCCACTTGTTTCATACACTATTTTTTATAATTACGTGAAAAAAATCAAATCTCATTGGTTCAAAAATAATTCACGTGCTAATTTTTTTACGTAAAGAAGATCGGCATCGATAAATCTCTGGAACTACAAAAGGTAAACTAATTTTTTAGTTTTGAAGTCAAACATTTGAACATGGATACTGATTCAAAAATAAAAAAAAATAATAAAATTCACGCGCATAATATTTATAAATAAAGCAGATCAATAAATTTCTGGATTTTATGAATATTATGAAATAGAAATTTTACTTGAAATGTTGGCATCTTATGAAAAGACTGAAAAAAAGTACTTTTTTTCACTGCTTTTGGGTGAAAAAAAGTAATTTTGTATCACTGTTTCTAAAAAAGTATAACTTTTCGCACGCGTCTGATATTAAAATTATAGTGTAAAAATCGGATTTTTTTCACGCAATTATAAAAAATATATTATGATGTCTGATTTATGTCGAAAAAATAAATTTATTTTATTTTTTTATATAAAAGAAATAAAGTTTCTCGTGCGATTGTTGTGAGTGGCAATGATGAGTTAATTCTAATAAAAATTTCGTGTTATGCTTTGTTAAATGAGCATTAAATTTTGCAGTTTGTTTTTAAAAATTGAAGTACTTGGAATTCGAAATTTTTTCTGACATTTACAATGCATTCTAATTTTGATGTGCTGATTTCATTTTTGACGTATCACATTTGAAGAGTACAGGGGAAGAACCGCTTGATTTATTAGGAGTAGTTCCGTAATTGTATCTGCTTGGCGGACATTGGCGACAGGAAACCGGTTTTTCTCTTTCTTCTTCGCTTGGTCCAAGCGTCGGAATCGTGCATCGCGTTAAGAGTCATGAAGCCGAATTTCACCCCTTGAAAATCGTAATGGTATTCCTATGGAGAATCTTCTTCGACTAAATGACGCCCCAATTTTAATACTGGCCACTAGTTTTTGACACCATTTTAAAGAACAAAAAAATTAAAATAGACTATCAGAAAAAAAAATTTGAAAATCACATCTTGAGTATTTTTAATAATTTTTTAAAGTTTGGAAATCAGTGGCAAATACAATGTCTTTAGTGTATGACGATGTATCTCAGTAAAAAAATAAAGATACTGCAATAATTATATATTTTGAACACAATCGAAATTTTTATTTTTCAGTTCATTACGAAATAAAAATTTTAATTGAAATATTTGTATTTTTCAAAAATTTAAGAAAAGTTGTTGCTATTTTTTGGAAAGCGAATTATGGCAACCCCACATTTGGCGATCACCTGAAAGGTGTCGCCAACTAATTTAGAGTGTACGTTATCTCTCTACATATGGTGGGGGGTTCTCCCTAAAGACGCTGGAGTTAGTGTCGCATCTGTCAACATCTGGAACCCCTTTCCCCCCTGTACTTTGCATAGAACCCTTGGTGACTTCGTAGAAAAAGCCTTTGCGGTTTACCAGTGGCTTGCTGGTAGGGGGGGGGGGGAGAGGGGGAAGCATCGGACTTACCTAAGGGGGTTGGGTTTCGCTTGGTAACAGGACAGTCGTATGGGACAATTCAAAAGCCGGTTTGAGAAAGCTAGGGTTGTGGTCAAAGAACGTTTTTTTTCTTTATTACTTCTTGTTGTAAGAATTCGGAATAGGGTAATGGTTATTTTTGAAATCAAATAAGGATGCATCAATTTCAATAATATAAGATGAAATGGTAGGTTACAGAAAAATGTGCTAAATTGGCATATTAAAAAGACTGATGTTACTAATTGATCATTTGAAACATTAATTTTCATTCACTGTAATAAAAAAAGATAACTCTGTTGGTACTCAAAACTTTGTTTATTGAATTTAAAGATACAAAATACAATAGCGTTTTTAGTTGATTAATACAAAGTTTAATATAAAACTTATCGTGTCTTACTTCCAAGCTTCCCCAAGCTTCTCAAATGTAAAGCAGAGTAATAGATAAGAATTTAACTGAATTTAATCAGCATTTTGAAAAGAAAAAAAGCCACAAACATTATAAAATTGACTTAGCTAAGTTATCTTTTCATGCATCTAAGTATTATTAAAAAGAATAAATTAACAAAAACAGATCTGCATAGTTTTTAATTTGACCCCAAAAATAATCTTTAGGCTGACTCAAGATATACATCTAGTAAACCATATAGTTGCAACTTACGATATTAAATTCATGTTTTTAATTCTGAAAATTTAAACAAATATTGTAATCCTCCACAATACCCCCTCCAATATTTTGATTTTGAAACATATTTTGTCGATAGATATTTTCAGGATATTAGAGATTGTAATATCACTCTATATCAGGGAACCAAATTGCAAAATTCAGTTTATCTCCTTTCTTTAGGGAAACAACTAGAAACTGTTATTCTTTTTAAATTAAATTGACTAACCTCATGATGATATAAACTTAAAGATTATTGAAAACAATCCAATTTACCCCTGATTTTGGACAAAAAAACAACTTGGCCAAATTCAGCAAGGATTTTATATTGTGATTCTTCAACTGATTGAACATTAGAATATTGTAAAGCAAACGTTGGAACAATCATTGCAAAACAACTAAAACTAAATCACTCAGAATTAGACAGTGCCACATGACTGAATTCCAATGTTGCTGTTAATTGAAATTGATAAAAGATTTTGAACATAAGAAGGATATTTAATTTTTTAGATTTCACATTACGTTTATAACGTAAACTAGGTTTGTAACAGACACTGGTACTTAGAATCGATTCTACACAAAATTCAAGAATGTGTCTAAAAAGGTGCCAATATTACATCGGGACATCTACATAGGCCCAGTTATCACTTCCCAAGAATAAATCAAGTTTTGTCAATAATCATATTTAACCGAAGGTCACATTCCAAAGACTATTTATTGAAAACCATAACTATCATAAGGAAATCCTTTATTAGGTGTTATCTATTTGAAGCAAATTAAAACCGTGATACTTTTTAACTATTTTACATCGCCATATTTTTCAACGTTATATTTCTTCAACTGAAAGTTCAGATGAATGAAAAAAATTCTTCATTTCTTTCATCTCTATGAATCTACGTTGCTTGATAGCTGAAGAATTAGAAATTCAAGTTCATTACTCCTTTCAAAATGTGAAGTGAGTGTCCTATATGTCTAACTTCTAAGCTACTTTGAATAAGATTTGCATATCAAGCAATAATATCTCCTTTTGGAATGTACCCCAATATCAAATTTTTAAAGCTTTCTCTAACACATTTTCTTGAAGAAAGCATACATTCTATGCATCATATTGTAATTGCAGGAATCGTCTGTCACCATTATAGACTTTCCACATGTATCCATAACTATCAAGGCATAACCACATATCACCACATAACTATCAAAGCACTTATTTTTTATTACATCTTTGCATCAGGATTAAGAAAATAATTTCTTCTTATAAATGACTAAAAATATTTTCCAAGTCAAATCATAAAATCAACTGTTCCAGTTTCCAAATTCAAAATTCGGAGCTTTTTAGTATGTGCTATGCTTATAGCTATTGTCACAACTGAGATCTTTTTTTTCTTTTGTAAATTAAGTAAAATATATGTAAATCCTTAAAAATATTACATTAGAAAATGGGGGACGTACATGAATTACGTCATGCACAGAAGGGGAGGAGGGGTGCGCTCCAACGTGACGGGTCGTGACATGGAGGGGGTAGGGGTAATCGCTTGCGTGACGTAACGATTCGGAATATTTCACTTTTGCATTGAAAATCTGTTTTGCATTAAATGAAGTTTGAGAAAAAAAATCTTAATTTTTTTTTATCATAAGATCATCATGAGAAACACTTTATTTCAGAAAGAGGATAGGGGATTATTATATGCCACAACGTTGGAATTATTAGCCTCTTACATTTTACAGACCTTTTCTTAATGGTACTTCGTAACACGCTGTAAATTGTGACACTATCTTGACCAATCAGAAGACTATCAGCTACTTACTACAGAGGACTAGTCCTATTACGATGCAGATAATTTATACTTCATAAAGTAGTATACAATATATATTAGTATTTTTCTGTTGTATTAAATGCAATAGTAGTAAAATATAAATTATTTAAAACGATAGATTGTTGGCACGATTTAATCGTCCAACAATCATTACCACTTAATTAGTCAGAACCCCACTCTGAGTTTGGAGGGTCACGGCAATGTCAAATTCCTGGATCAGGTGTTCAAATTCTTGGACCTAATAATTCTGAGATTTTGACACTATTTTTTCAATGGACCTTTGTGTGACCTGACGTTAAAGTGCAGTCAAGCGGGGGTTGAAATTAATGGCTTAAGGGGGCAGATGTCCCCCACATCCTGATTTCAATACATCCCGTGGAACCTATGGGAATGAGGGCGGCTACCGGGGTTTGACCACTGGCAGACCTTTGGGGGGAGCTGTTCTCTTACGATTTGACCAGAGGCAGTGCGAAGGGTGGTTTCTTGCTTCCGATTGGCCAAGGGCATTTCTGTCCCTGGACCCCAAAACTGAGATAAATATAGCGGATGACCGAGAAAGAATATTATATTCTCAACATATACAGAGTAAGAGAATTTCAGAATAAGTTTGGAGAAATACCTCCTTGGTTAAAAATAGCCAGAAGGAAATGCATCTTAGACTCTATTAGCCTCGCCTCTGGTCGCCATCTCCATAAGCCACCCCATATGCCAGGGGTATTTCCCAAGTCACCCAATCCTTGGAGCCTTCGACTTAGCCCTTGATCTCCTCAGATTTCTACCCGATATGCTGGGCATATCCTTGACTCTTCAGGTATCACCGAAATCTCCGAATTAGCTGCCTGTCCCTGTGTTGTTGCCATAACTCAGTGGTGTTTCCTTCAAGATGTCGACCCCCATCTTATTCCTTTGGGTAAGTCTGCCATGTCTCAAGTGTTTGTCCAGGATCAATTATGAATCTAAATGCTTTAAATGTTGTAACGTAATGCCAAATAAAGGGTTAAATTTTAGTGAATAACCATGTCTCATGCTGCATTATTCCAGGGGTTATTGTAATTATTGTAACTATTGAATTTAATGAATTTTGATTTCACAACGCAATAACGACTAATTATTTCATTTATTCTATCCACTATAGCTTAACCTAAATTCTATCTCCCCCTTTACAAACTATATAAGTAATTAATAACTGCACAACACAATGCATAATGATACATGACCCACCTATCAGGGATACGTGACCCAACCCCAAAATGTGGTAGTATAACTTAAAATAATCAAAAAAACTTTTACCAAATAACAAAACTAATATCATATTATAAAGTTTATATAAATTTCATAGTATTTTCAGACAAAATTATTACTTTTATTTTTATCTCATTAATTATGCTTATATTAACGAAATAATCAAATTTAAAAGTAAATTCTGTTCGAAATACGAAACTGGGGCTTCTTTTATTTTGCAAAGAAAACACATGTGGTTGAAGAATCTCTACTATTTTATCAATATCATTTTGGGATGCATTATCCATTTTAGGACATTTGAAACATTTTCCATCAATTTTTTCTGCATATTGAATTGTAAGCTCGTTAAAAAAAATTCCCTTGTACCTTCCAAACAAACCTTATACTTCGTTAAAGACCCAGTCATTTACTTTTGGGACTCCCGTGATATTTTAAAAAATTTACTTGGTCTACTTCTGTCTACTTTTGTGTTTACTTGGGTCACATATCCCTAATTGGCTTGGGTCACTTATCCCTAGTTGCACTTTTTTTGTTTAATCCCAAAACAAAGACATTTGCGAATAATTACATTAGCAATATTATGCATGTAACTGTAGCTAATAGCATGAACTAAACAAATGACTAATTGAAAAAATCTTTCTTTTAAACCAAAAAATGTAGACCGAAAAACCTTACGCTCTCAAAAATTTACTTTCAGTGCATGAAAACGTATTTCTTCGCATAACTTAACAAATACGCTATGATTCAGCTTTTTTTTTCACCATGTGATCAACTGGCTGAAAGGAAAAAGTGATGCCACTTTCAACTCACATAACTTTTCCATTGCTGAGAGAAAGGCATTGCATGGGTCATGTACCCTTAGGGGTCAAATGTCCCTAGTTCCCCTACATTCTATGCATCATATTGTAATTGCAGGAATCATCTGTCACCACTATAGACTTTGTACAACAAAAGATCTGTATTGTGGTTGAAAGAACTTAGTAGTATTTGAACAAACTAAAGACAGTTGTTACGTTAAGGAAATTATTGTAGCGTTTATAGCAAATCACTGATAATGAATTATTATAAAGAAACCCGTCGTAAACACAACTTTTCAGTTTCGCGAAATCGCTTCGATAAAATAATGTATTAATCATAATTAAAATCTAGGAGTGTGTACCACTTCACGACTTTCCATTACCGTTCATTGAATCAATTACATCCATCTGATAATGACAGACGAAAATTTTTTTACAAAGAAAAGACAACAATTTTTTTTTAATTCAGCGTCCTCCAAAAGCAAAATTCGGATTTCGACCGCACTTCAATACTTCCATTTCATAATCTTTCACATTCGTTAATTGAAATAATAAATTAAGAAAAAAACCATAAAATAGTTTAAACTAACATCAAATGGTTTTAATTTTAGCAATTTTACTTTAAAACATTTTAAAATCGATTTTCAGAAAAGATTTTTTGTGCCATAAAAAATTTCTTCTTTAGGCAATCATTCCAAATATAAACTTTTAATGACGTAATATGGTTGCAAAAAATATAATCACTTTATTAAATTTCTTTACTTCTACAAATTGTAAGCTTTAGTATCAGAACCAGTTAAAATAGTTATCAGCTAAAACCACCCAGAACCCCGACATTCAAAGAATCCTCTATGTTCTTATCTCTTCATCCCCTCTAGAAGGAGAGGGTAGGAATCCAGACCCTGGGGGGCCTCAGTCGTGGGGCCTCGAATTTCATTGGCGATAAAAAAAAACGCACTGAACGATTGCTTTTCGCCTAGTAGGCGATAAAGTGTTTTTTCTAGTTTAAAAACACGGCGACATCTGGTTTTCGAGAAAGATAGTAAAAGAGTTCGTGCCGATGAATTAATGACTCTTAATCCAAGGTCGTCTCCTTGGTTAATCTCGGTAGGTAGAAAAGTCGTGGTTTAGGACTTTTCAATTAATTTGCGAATCTTAAAATTTCTCTTAATTGTTTTAGAAAAATTCGTGATTTTCAATCAATCGTACTTTATTTTTAAAGCTTAACATGATGATAAACACAGTCTTTTGAATAAAACGCGGAACTGAATTTCAGGGTTGCAGTGAGAGAAAATGCACAACAAAATTGAGAAACTGGTTTCCTTACACCAGTTTCTCAATTTTCAATCAATCAATTACGTAATATGAAAAATACATGTAATGAAAGTATTGCGATGATGTCGAAAACCCTACTAGTTTTGGAGGGTGCTGATTCCGAAAAAGTCGTTTTCGAACATTGGCGCGCCTGTCTGTTTGAAACCACTCTACAGCTCGAACTAAAAACCCTGAAAATACGACAAGTTAATAAGAAAAATATACAAGGTGGCAATTTTAAAAGAGTCCCCAAAATGCAATCGCGTGATTCGTTTTGAAGCCTCTTTTAAAATTGTCAACCTGTAGAAATAACAGTTTACTTATTATGTATTACATAGAATGACGCGTCTGGAGTAGTCTGTAAATTATCCCTATTCCCTATTTTCATACTTCAGTGTGTAAATTTGAATACTTTTCGTACTATCAATTAGTGCCTATTTTAATTAAGGTTTATTTTTCTGTTTTAATATAAAACCCTCCTTTTCCTCTGAGGAAATAGAAATAACTAAAACCTTTGGATTGCAGAGAGATAAGGTAGGTTGGCTTTGAAATACGTTGCCCTGATGTATAGCGCCTGGTTCCCTGACAGCGATTTAGCGCCTGCTTCATTAGTATAACCCAGAGCGAAGATTTTGATTAAAAAAAGCGATTCCTATTGTTCTTTTTCCGACCCGGCTAGCCATCGCCTCCTCATAATGGACGATTGGAACGGTCACGCCTACAATGACGTCACAGTTACGTTAACCGTTGTCTTGAATCCCACAAACACACCACCCGGCAGCTAATTCATCTTAACTACAACGCGTTCAAGCCTACAGTAACACCACAGTTACGTCAAGCATTCTACCGTGAGCAGGTAAACTGCAGTAATCGCAACAATGAGTTGTACCACATTTGATCTGAAAAAAAAAATCCCGTGTGTTTTCTTAATTGTTAGACTAATTAAGTGCTTACAACAATGGTCCAAGTCATTATGGAAGTTACTGCAGTTTACCTGCCCACGGCAGCATTGTCTACTTTCATACAAACAAATCTACTTGTTTGAATTGACCAGTAGTCTCTGATTATCGATCGCACTTGAAGAGTCCAGCGGAAGAACCCCTTGATTGACTAGGAATCTTCCGGTATTCAGGTCTGTTTGGCGATTAGTAGCGATCCGAACTTGGTTTCTCCCATGGTTCTTCTCTCGAGGTACAAACGTAGGACTTATGTTTGGGTGAATCAGGGTTGCCGCGAGAGAAGAACCAAGTGAGAAACCCGTTTCCTTTCACCAGATTAGTCGATGACTCGCTATATTCGTCAAAGAGGCCTGATACGGACAGTTTTCCTGTGCTGATGAAGGTTTTTTTCCCCATGGAATCTTTACTTATGTACTTGAATTGAGAATTGTTTAGTTATGGGTTAAGTTTAAAGTGTGTCATAATTTAAATGAATGGGTATAATAATTGATAATGGGTTAATTTATACTAATAAGTAGAAAACTAGTATTTTAGGTTTGGAATTACAACCAAATCCACTATCCTTCGGTGCGCCAAGAGATGCTTCTGATTAACGCCTTTCTGCTTTAGGAAGTGTGAATTATATATATATTATATTTATCCATCTGAGATGTACAGATATTAATTGAGTGTACATTTTTCTGGAAACACAAAAATAAGTTTACAAAAAATGTATACATTTTATAATTTTATGTGTAATTCTAAAATTAAAATCATGAAAGGGTTCGCTAAAACCATTTACAATATGTTTAAAACATATACGTATATTTTTTTTAAATAAATAATTAATAGGTTGAAAGTATATTTAACTCACTTACTTAGCAAGAAAATTTACCATGCGAAATAAGCCGTTGGCCTAAGTTAATCTAAATAAAGGAAATATAAGACAATTAAATACCATAGTAATGAATATTTTATCGAAGCAGGATAAATTAAGTTACACAAAAAACGAATTTTAAAAACTTAAATGTAACTTTTTATTATTTACTGAAGGTGTTAATGGTATACACAAATGGATTGAATAATGTGCAGTGAAAACAAGGTTAAATTCATGCACAATTTCTTATTCCTCAAAGCCTCAATAAAAGAACATTAACAAGAACAAGTGCTTTCTAAGAATAGCAGAAATACTACAAAAACTTATTTAAGATTGGACGTGGTTGTTCCTGACAAACACATCACATCATTCTCACGTTCTGCGGATTACGAATCGGGTGTGTCCGCACATATGTATACTCCTCTTTCGAATATTATTGATAAAACTTTCTGATGTGTATTAAGCTGTTTGTCAAAATTGCGTCGACAAATGATAATGATGTTTAAAGAAAAGTGATGTATCTGACAAATATTATACTTTTGGATTGAAATTATAACATAACTACGATTATCCGAATCAATTTGGTTCAGGTGTCGGCTCGTCACTTGACTGTGGTTCTAAATTACGCCAATAGCCTTCGTGTAGTGTAGCTCTAGTGCGCAGATCGCTATTAGTGCGATAACTCAAACTAACCTAACTGAATCGATTCGGTATGGAAACCATTCGGATGATTTTTGTGGTTTGTTTGAATTAACGTTGTACTAGAGGTACATGAGAGCTATTGGGTACGTGCCTTGTAATTTTGAATAGCGGTGCAATGCGGTGACGACGGTGTGGTTGATAAAAAAAAACAGATACTTTTTTCACAACCAATAATAGAACTGCAATTTGAGACGATGATTCATCATTCGAATAAAATGTTCGCTCTGTAAATATGTGGATGCAAGGAAGAACCAAAAGCGAGCGGATCCCGATAACGGACGACTGGAATAGCCACGCCTATAGTGACTTCACAGATGTGTCAAATGTTGTTTTAAACACCAGGAACATACTTACCGGCAGCTAATTCGTCTAAACTAGAAAGAATACGCCTACACTGACGCTTGTATTTACGTCAAGCATTGTCTTACCACAAACAAGCAGCTTGCTGTCTCGTTCGAATCGTCCATTAGAGTTCTACTGTTATTTTTCTACTGTAACTATTAAATGGAGCGAGGGATGTGGGGAGGCCAGTCGGTTAGGCGCTTGCCTTGCACGTGAAAGATCCCAGGTTCGAGTCCGAGCAATGCCAAAATAACTGCCGACTTATAAACGGTCTGTGTAGCTAAAAGTCCGACTAGTCATATCCCTTACAGAGGGAGTGCACGTCAAATATGCTCCAATTAACGCTTCGTATACGATGTCGCCCTTAAAAGTTGCGTTGGGTTCCTACTCAGACGGTTTGTCACTTAACTCGGTTCTAAATTACGACCCCCGTCTCCAATAGCTCTAGTGCTACGATATTTCAACCTAAATACTTTACCACTTTAAATAGATCGCCCTAACACTTAGGCTACAATAAACAACTTAGCATCTTCAACAATGAAATACAATAGAAACGCAAAACTGCAAATGTTTCTCCTGAAAAATCGTTTTTTTTTTAAACCGGACACGCCATTTTTCTGCACACGGTGCGATATCGTTTCTTTGAAAGGAAAAGTAAATAAATGAAATAGGGGGTTATAAAATGGAGAGATAAGTTTGTAGATAAGCCTTTTCTCTAATTTTAGTATCTGTTTATTATAACGCTTAGATAGTAAATGTCTCAGAAGATAGTAAGTCGCATTTTTAATCTGTCACTTTACTATCACTGTCTTGTTTTTGTATATTGGGTTCCATCAGTCGGAAAACTAGCTACAGAAAAGTTGAATGCAGTCTCTATAGTGACTCTGATGCAGAGACCATTGAAAATTAACAAAAATATATTCCGTGAATTCTTGTTGTTAAATTTCTTTTGGGAACGTTTTTGAACTGTTTGGCTCATTATAAAACCATCGCGCACAATTTAGAAATTTACCATATAACTATCATAAATACATATGTCTACAGTAGGCCAAGCCTTGGTGTGAAAATTTTAGCTTGCGATAATCCAGAGGCAATGTGGATTACAGCAAAAGTTTCGATCTGTGCTAACGCGATAACTGACGCGAAACTTTACACAATGTTTAGTTCCCAAGTTAGCTTCGTCCTAATTAAATAGGGATTATTAAACAAAAGGGATAAATGCAGAGGGAACTTACTTAGTCCGGAAATCTATAACCTACATTACACCTTGGTATACAACTACCACTTAGCCAACGAGCCCCATACAAATACAAACGTTGATTACCAGTGAAACTGTCCAAATATCCATATACCGGCCTTTAACGAATATGTAAAATCTTTTTGAAATCACGCAAGTTAACTTTTAAACAACTTTTTAAAAAAATAAAAAATCTAATTTTTTAAATATATAATAATTGTGCATTATTTTAAATAAACACAACACTGAGATTTTGTTATTTAAGTAGTTGTGTTACATATACTACAGTGGTGGTCAGAATTATAAGGACAATGGAAAAATCGCTAGATCTTTTCGACAAATCACGGTTGAATTATGCAAATTTTATGTCAGTTAGCCAATAGTAAGCTAAGCATTTTAAGTAAGATTTTTTGCAAATATACATAAAATTCATAATTTTAAAATGCGTTATAAATTTTAACATACAGCGAAATTGGACAAAAGTATAAGGACAATTGCATTTCTGTAAGTATAAAGCATAAATTTACATAAAACTAGCAAAGTTTCTGTTTTGCACGGTGTTATAAATATTTTGCGAGTGTTTGAAAACTTTTTTACACTTATCTTCAACCATGCCACTAGGTACGAAGCTTTCGGTGATTGAAAAAGGAAAATCAATCGCTTATAAAAATTCTGGACTTACTGGACGTGAAATAGCATTAAAATTAAATAGATCAAAGACTGTAATATATAATGTTTTGAAAAATCCTGGAAATTATGGAAAACGAAAACACTCATGTAGGCCATCTTCTGTGTCTTCTAGAGATAAAAGACGAATTATAAGTAGAGCTGGCTCTAAAAAGCAAACATAGACGGAAATAAAGCGTGAACTGGACATGAACTACAGTGCTCGAACCGTTCGCCGTGTTTTACAAAATGCCAAACAGGTTCTATACGGAAAACTGAAGTCACTACCCCTTCTTACAAAAACCCAAAAGAGACTGAGGATGGAGTTTGCTAAAAAGTACATTTCTATGGGTGACAAATGGAATGATGTTGTTTTTTCTGATGAAAAGAGGTTTAACCTAGACGGACCTGATCGGTTTAAGTATTTTTGGTATGATCTTCGCAAAGAAAAAGAAATATTTTCAAAGCTTTCATATGGTGGCGGCTCAGTAATGCTCTGGGCAGGTTACGCAGCCACTGGAACTACAGAAATAGTATTTCTTCAAGGGCAAATGAACTCAAATAGTTATGTTGATATGCTGGGTGACAATCTTTTGCCAGAAGCACCGTTGATAACCAGTGGTGACTATTTATTCCAGTAGGACAATGCATCAATACATGTGTCCGCAGCTGCCAAAATCATGGTTTGACTTTAATTCTGTAAAACTGTTGACTGATTGGCCATCTAAAAGTCCCAATCGATAATTTGTGGGGTATTTTGGTGCATGAAGTTTATAAAAATGGCACTCAAGTACCATAACAAACGAGAACTGATGTCATCAATTTAAAAGGCATGGGAAAATATCCATGTGAGCACCCTAAAGAAACTAACGAGCTCTATGACGTCAAGATTAATTAAAGTAATTGAAAATAAGGGTGAACTTATTAATTATGAATTCTTTTGACTTGAAAATTTTAAATGTCCTTATAATTTTGTCCAGTTTCCTAACAATGTATTTTTTGTTTATTATTTTTATATACTCAAATTTTGTATTTTAAGTGTTTTGTTGTTCTTAAATGATTTATAGCATAGAAGAAGTATTTTATGTCCAAATACATTTCCATTTAATTCGGAAATAAATTTTTTCTGTTAAATTTTCAGTTGTCCTTATAATTTTGACCACCACTGTACATATAAGTATAAGTGTGTTACGCATATACATACGTTACATATCCCTCTGAGGGATACAGACGTCCAAACCTGTCACCTGACAATCAGGTTTCCCAGCAACATACGTAATTTTTTTAAATTTATAAATTTCATAATTTTATTAAATTTTAAAATATAAAGTATAGAGGAATCATTAATAATCATCCGCTACAACAATATGATTAAAAAATTAAAAATCTTAATTTTCAATTAAAAATTAAAATTTTATTTTTATGAAGTGAAAACAAGTATATACAGTTCAGGGTATTTACTTATCCCTCAGAGGGATATAAGTGACATAATAAAAAGATAGCTCTTCACCCTCATGGTTGACCCCAAATTGCACTAACCAATCCATACATTGGCGCCTTTCTGTCCAAGAAATAAAACCCCTCCCAAAAGAAGCTCCTAGACCATAACACACCCAAAATCCACCCACCGTCTCAGATCGGGTCCCGGTCTGATCCTCAGTATCATTCTCATCTTCGTCTGTCTCATCTTTGTCACCTGTCAGGCACGGGGACACTTTGTTGCCGCAAAACATTTGTTGACATTGGAGAGCGTTGCGAAACACCGCACTTGATCAGCCTGGAAATTGTTTTTCCCCGCAGTGCTTCTCGGTGGTGACGTCACGGTGGTCTGCGCGGCAGAGGTGCGCGGAAGGTTTAGTTTTGAATGGAGTGAAGTGATTGACCTTTTTTTTGTCGACTTATGGGGGCGTTTGGTCTTCTTGATGAATGGTTAAATTGCGTGTTTTTATTCTTTTGTTTCTTGGTAAAGTGACTGTGTAGACTGGAAAAATATTGATTTTAGAGTTTATTAATATTGTGGTTTTTTACTAATAAACAAGTAAGTTTATTGTAAATATAATATCCCTTTGAATCACTTATACAAAAATATAAACATTTTTTAATAAAAAAACTCGCATTATTATTAACTTCGAGTGGAAGATAAAATTGATTATAAGCTTTTGTGTTACAATAAAAACCACTTAATCCTTTAAAAAAAAATGCAAGAATTACTTGGGGTTTTTTTGCCTTTTTTTCTTGTTATAAAGTGGCTGTCTATCGGTCTGTAATAATAAACAAATAAGTTTGTCAAACTTGCTATCACTTAAATAATCGCATATTCTAAAAAACTTTTCAGTAAAAAAATTCGCAAAAATATGAATAATGTCATGTGTAAGATAAAATTGATTTAAAAAAAAATGTGCCATAAACTGTAAACCACGCGCGAATCTTCCACAAAAACAGCTCAATTGAAAAATTAATAAATTCTAGAATAAAGATGTTAAGTAACCAACTAATTATCCCCTTCAAATATTTGTTTTCCCTGCTTAAAATGTAAGAAGATTAAAATTTGAGTTTCCGAATATGTAACAATAAATGAAAATATATTTTTTATTTTAACATTACTTTGATATCCTATAAAATATAAAGTGGTCTAGGTAAAATTACAAAAAAAAAAAAAAAAAAGTTTATGAAGAACAGGTATACATACAATCCACACACTTGATCGTATCCGCCGCTAAACCGTCTTCTCCTTTTTATTCACCGGTCGTTTATTCGTTTATTGAACAAGGAGGTCTGATGTAACTACGAGCAATGGTTTAACACTACTTACGAAAACACGACTTGTGATTTGACAAAGTGTCGGAAAAAAAATGGCATAAAACAAATCAAACCTCCAAGTGAGCTCTCAAGCTGTTATCAATACATATCTCTTCCACTAGCCTCGAATAAAATAGAAAAATTCACTGGCATAGCAGGAACGCTATAGTGCGACTTATTTTAAAGCCGACCAACCACACTGTTTAATTCGGCACGCTTTCGGAAATCCGACGGGGTTTCAGTATCGAATGCGACGGATCAGTGACTGTGGGCTGTATTTCCAGACGAGTGTGTACTATAAAGTTTTCATGAGATGCGACAAGAAGTGAAGGTTGTACCGGTTGTCCGAACAACTATCGCTTGCTGTTTCGAAAAATAGAAAAGATAAAAATACGAACACTTTATAGGTTTTGTAAATATCATTAGAAATAAGTTAATATTTACAGAGTGATAAGAAGTTCCTCGTTGTATATCCGCATATGTAGAAAAGTTCAAATAAATCTTTGAATATACAATGGATTTTAAATTATTGAAAAAATAATTGATTTTCAAAATCGTCACAAACACAAAAGCAATAAAAAGAACACTTACATCATTCAAGGGCGAATATATAACATCCGGAAATCCCTTTGCATTCATCGTATTTTGTAAACCTAAATAATCCTACATATTTTCTAGCAAAAACTTATGGAATTTTTTTTAACACTTTTTAAATTGATAACACAAATATTCCTCGGAAAATCACGACTTGTCATCTCAACCATTCCACCTCTAAAATTCCATTCGAACAAAAGTTCTAACATATTCCCTCTCGTCGGAAAAACATTAGAACATTTTACGTCATTATTCCGTGACTGTTGAAGCGCCTAAATGTATTATTATCACCGGTTGTTCTTTTCTTATTCAAATTGGTGGTTGGGACATCGGAGATGCTGCATCATTACCCCACGCTTTTGAACAAAAAGTGCCGACGTGTTATAATGAAATGTCAATACTTCAATTCAAACACGGATGGGCAATAAAATATTTTGATTGTGGATTTGTTTTTTGGTTAAAACAATGGAAATTTTTTGATAGAATAAATAAAGAATTTATTGAAACACTTCTAGAAAATCTCCACAATCAGGGAAAAAGGTTTTTTTCCCCATTTTGCCACAAAAACTTGGTATTACATTAAAAAAATGTTTAGGTGGCACAAGGCACAATATGTGGTACAATGGTTCTTGAAACTCGTATTTCATCAAATTTTAATTTTTACATTTTATTCAGCCATAAGCGCGGCCGACTTAACTTATAAGTGTAGAGAAGCTCCCAGAGACGTCACACATTCCGTCCGGTGCGGAATGTTGGTTGTTTCGAAAACGAAGAACGAAACCTGCTCGTCCAACTATACTTTTCAAGTTCCGAAGAAGTTTCGTTCTTTTTCTTCAGAAGAGCCGACTTATGTTGCTCGCACCAATACACAAAGCATTATACTACTGATAGTATACCAATAGGAAATTCTCTCTCCAATCGTTACTGTTACAGGGTGTCCACTAAATCATAAGAAAAAAATTCCCTGAGTTTTCCAGGTTTTCCCAGCCAGGATGAATTTTCTATTTTTCCAGGTTTGGTCAATCTAACATTTTAATGAAATCTATATACATAAAAGGCAACTTCCGTTTGTTTGTATAAGACACGAGATCTAAAGAACGACGCAACAGATCGTCACGAAATTTGGCACAAAAATTCATCTCATCTCCGGAACAAACATAGGCTAAGAATTTTTCGAATCAGACCATTCCTTCTATAGTTTTCGAACATCTTTATTCGAATTTTCTGAAAAAACTACACCACTTTGGCTCAAATCCGATCTTTTTTTACTTTCCTGACGCCATCGGCTGAAAAAATTAAAACTTTTAACGAAAACATTTAAAATTGAAAATGTTTATTTTATTCTGTTGCCATTACCTTCAGAAACTAATTTCATTATTTGAAAAATAACTGACATGTTTCAAGTGACGTAATTCCGCCAGTCTTCATTCCCGGATTTTATTGTGGGTTTATTTGATGATTTTTTTATTGATTTTTCTGTTGACTGCATGTATGTATGCATATTTAAGCAATAAATGCATAGTTAAGCTATTACTGAACTGTGATGGTTAATAAAGGCCATCGCACTAGAGCCGCATATTAGTGTTTTATGTATTTATTTTTTCGCCAAATACGTTGCCAAACTCGCCAAATTATTAACTAAAATTTTCCATTTTTAATTCTCACTGATTATTTTTTACTTAAATATGTATTATTTTTTAATTTGAGCTTCTTATCAAAGGCATTTTTGAAATTAATATTAATCATTAATATATCCAAGTTCGGTAATTAAATGAAAAATTACTGGGTAATATTCATATCTTATGTAACTAAAATGAAAGAAAAAAGTAGATAAATTAACTGTTAAATTATTTTTCCACCTCTACCCGTGCAACGTCGGGTATAACAGCTAGTTTTTCATATTTCAATATTCTTGAGACTATGATGAGCCACATTTTGCTTTTTTTAATTTAAAGTTATCAAGTTGTGTTCAAACCTCAAAATTTCTACAAAATGTTATTATTTTTTAAGTTTATCGTTACGACATCTTAAACACAAGTAATATCCGGAAAAAATATATAAAAGAAGGCCTTATTATATCTTTTGGGGGTGATGTTTTTTTAGGAGAAGTGGCAGATTGCAATGGCGAAATGCAATTTTCATTCCCTCTGGCATCCAGTAGATATTTAAATACTTAGCTCTAAAAACTATTTTTATATATACCTTATTATGAAAAAAAAAGTATAGAACACACACACACAGCTAATCCGAACACACATTATCCGGAATGTTCTATAATCCGGACACTTAAATTTCGGCGATAGTCCGAAAATTTTTCGGAACCCCCAGAAAATTTCCAACCCTTCTTTTTTGGTAATCACAAGGTCACGACTCACGAACACTTGATTAAAAGAAAATATTTTGGTTGATTTAACTTGCCTGAACCCAAGCTACAAAAGTAACGAGATGCTCTTCCGATCACGCAGAGGCAAAAAACTGTCAATCATTATGAGGCAGTGCAACCTTATCGGCGGATTTCGGCGGATACCTAATCTTAATTCATCTTCAAATTTTAATTCATTTTTGTATTTATATTATTACAATTTATTATAAACTAGCTGTTTATTGAAATTTAAGTATAGTTTTCACTGATATAGACCGAGAATGGAGAATTTTTTTTTCCGGAGGTGTTAATGTTGCGGAAAATTTGAGGTTTCTGTGTGTGTAAAAGCCGACCCCTTTTTTAGGCGTTATTTTTGTCCGAAATTACTCTGCCTACATATTATATATTTGCTTATATATTTATATACTAGGGCTTTCAAACCTCATTGGAAATTGGGCAATTGTTACCGTTGCGGAAGAAAATGTTTAAAAACCAGGTGGGTTAAATTCAAATAGTTGGCAGGTCTGAAAACATTATCTGAATCCACGGCACTCTGCATATTATGCGGTCATCTGCAAATTTCCTCCATTCTCGGTCTATATCAGTGAAAACTGTGGCGGCAGGAGCGAGAGCAGTTCTAGTGCAATCGTTTACAGCAACCAATCAATAATCATAATATTTGTCTAACTGTTAAATTCTGTATTTGTATCTATAACATATGTATTTAAACTCTGATGCATTCATAACAGTTGCTACTTTTTACCATGCATCTTACAGCATGTATATGTTTTTATGAGTTATGTTTCGTTGTTATGTGTTAGTTACTAAAAGTTAAGTTTAGCCAAAGTATTTGTGATGTCTTTTCTTTAAAACAATATCACTGTGCTCGTGACAAATGAGTGCAGTATATCTGGTGACCTCGGACTTCGGATTTTCTACGTGGAACTTGCTCTGAAGCCTACTTCACGGGGACTGATGTACCTAGTACGAATACACCGGCTCATTCTGATGCAGTTTGCCTTAAGTGTCTGCCAGGTAGCCCTCTTCACCGTCGCACTGTTGATCGACGGTCGCTTCTTCACCGGCGTGTTCCCAGAGCCTGTGGCCAGTTCCCTGCACTGAAGTTTTCCCCAGAGCCTCCAGCCATTTCACACCGACGTGTACCCAGCGCCTGCAGCCTGTTCCCACCAGCGTGTTCCCAGCAGCAGCGGCTTGTGTATCCAAGCGTGCCTCAGCTCCTGCATTCCAGCGGACATTGCGTATCTTCCGGCGAACTGTCTTCAAGCAATTCTCCTATTCTGGACATTGGGGACATTTTGGACATTGTGTGAACATTTGTGGTGTTTAGTAGGTGCATCGTCGTAAGTTCGAAGTTTTGACTACTAATATTTTTGGCCCTTTGGTAAGGTCAAGTATTTTTTTCTTTCTTTTGAAGTTCTAGTTCTAGTTCGTTTGCTTATTGCACCTTTTCAATTTAACTTTCGAATTTTAAAACATTCAGAATGACTAAACACAATATTGACTCCAAAAATTCATTGCAAAATCAAATCACCGAACTACAAAAGGAAATTTCAGCTCTAAATGAAAAGCTTGATGGTTTATTAAGGAATAGTAACAATTGTTCTAGAGGCCGTTCCCCTTCACGGAACGTCAAAGTTCGTCGTAACTCTAGTTCCAATATTCGAAGTTTTAATGATAAAAGTCCAAATGCACAAAATAATCCCAACTCTCTACCTAAAACTTGCTGGTATCATAAAAAGTTTGGTGAAAAAGCTCATAGTTGTAACGAGCCTTGCTCTTATCACTTGGCAAATTTGCCGTTGGACGAGCCTTTAAAACTCGTAGACCCGACCACGGAAGCAGTGATCCCTGGCTCTAATGCTGGTTTTTTGAGTCATCGACTCTTTGTCACTGACGTGAAAACTAAGGTTCAATTCCTGGTCGACAGTGGATCAGATTTAAGTTTGTTGCCTCTTTCTTTTAGAGGTTGTCGAACAGTCAGTCCTTATGTTTTGAACGCTGCAAACGGGACCACAATTAAAACTTACGGTTCAAAGTTACTTTCTTTAAACTTGGGTCTCCGTAGGAAGTTTGACTTTCCTTTGTCATTGCAGCCGTTTCTAAACCCATTATAGGAGCTGATTTTCTACAGCAATTCGGTTTAATTGTTGACATTAAAAATCGCAAGCTTATTGACCCTTTAACGTCTTGTACTCAAAAAGGTAAAGTTTTGCCTACTTTCATACCGGGAATTAAGACTGTTGTTGGCGATAGCAAATATCACCGCCTAATACAGGAATTCCCAGACGTAACTAAGGCCAGCCCAAGGCCAAACTATACTTAAATTTCAATAAACAGCAAGTTTAAATAATAAATTGTAATAATAAAAATAAAAAAATTAAATAATATTTGAAGATGAATTAAGATTAGGTAACTGTAAGATGTCTTCGAATATCGGTTACCATCCAGTGCAATCTAATAATGTTTCCTGATTTATTTATTTTGCTGCCTAGTAATTTTTACGAAATCCACCGATGAGGTGGCATTGCCTCATAATGATTGAGTTTTTTTTTGCCTCTGCGTGGTCGGAAGAGCGTCTCGTTAGTTTTGTAGCTTCGGTTCAGACCAGTTGAATCAACCAAAATATTTTTTTATGCGGCGTTGGTGTTCACTTGGCGTCGGATGCCGCGGAGTTTTCAATTATGCATTTATCCCCCCAAAGCTTAATTTTTCCAGAATTTCTTTGTTTATTCCCTGAGTTTTCCCGGTTTTCCAAGGCGTTTTTAATTTACCTGGTTTTCCCAGTTTTCCAGGGTTAGTGGACACCCTGTGTTAGTATTTTTATTTAATAAAATCAAATCATGCTTTAAAGAGCATTTTCCATAAAAGTTTCCTCCCCTCCCTCATTTTTTAAAATCGCCCTTAAGTTTTTTTCCCTCGTGTTAAGTCTTGGAAAACATTCTTGTAGTATTTTTCACGTTTATTGAAAAATAATTAATAAATAGTAGTATTTATAAAAAAAAAAACTCAACGAATTAAATATTCGTAAACTGCAACACACAAATAATTCATCACTTTCGTGAAAAACTAACATATTTTACGCTACAACTGTTTTTTTTTTTAACCGAAAGAGTGAAACATCTCTTAAAAAATTAGAAAAGATAAAAGGTTCCTCTTATCCACACTGGTAATTGTAATAGACAGTAAACTGCACGATAAATCTATTTTAAACGTGATGGTGCCTGGCTTACGTTAGCTGTCTCCATTCGGCTGACAGGCATTACAAGTGGAAAGAATGTTAATTTAATTATGGCTGCTCTAAGTAGAGCATGCAATCAAATGACAGGTTTGGTATTAGTTGGTGTAATGTCGAACTAGAGCTAGACAAGAGATACACGAGCCTTATAAATTTCGACCGCGGTCAAGTGACGAGGCAAATACCTGAACTGGAACCCAAGGCAATCTTATAGCGTATGATGCTGTTAAAGGATGGTAAAGACAAAGACGGAAACTACGAAGATGTTCTGCATGGCTTGACGCCTTATATCGCCGACCCGGTTTTGGATCAATCGATGTCAAACTACAGCCAGACAAGATATCGCACCGTACGCGGAAAAGAGACCTATCGACCAAAATTGACTTTTTAAGATAACTCTACTATAGGATGCAAAATTTTGATATCTTTCGATTGGTGCAATCGGCATAGCGATCCGTGCCCTAGTTCGGCTGCAATTAATAGATAGGTCTTTCTTTCGCGTTCGTTTTTGGATGAAAATGAGCGCGAAAGAAAGATCTATCGCACCTGGCGTTTTTTCGTTATGCGTTTTGCAGCTGCGGCGGCGATAAAGTTTTAAGTTCTTAAATACAAAGGTTGAAGTCGTTTATTTTTTCTTTGTTTCTTTATTTGAAATACTCATTCAAAAGCTCTGTTTTGTGGTATTTAGTACAATATATATAAAGTAATTCATGTAATATGTGTAGATTGCAAAATGATATGTCAATATATATAGATATATTTTTTTCAAATTAATATTTTAGCAAACGATAAATAGTTTTAAATCGTTTTCAACGTCGGTATTTTACTATAAATCTAAACTCAATCGCTACAACTTGACAGTTTGCGATATAACATCAGTGAATTCAACTGAAGGTATGAAGTATCCTTACAACTTACTTTTAAAATTTAAAACTTTTTTTTATTTCATGAGTTTTAAAATGATTTTAAAATTTTAATAATGCTTCAAAATTAATTTTTGTTTTAATTTTAAACATGAAACATAGTAAAAATTTAGATTGAAAGGTTTTTGTAGAAAAATGTGGATATCATTTCTTATATCTTGTAAGTCCTGATTTTGTAAAAGTGATTCGTTTCATAACGCCTATTTTTTTTTATATAAACAAACTGTTATGATTTCAATCATTGAATATATTAAATTATAAAAATAAACACGACTTTAAAATAATACCGTAATTACATGATAAGAGACCTTATTACATAAACTTCATTAAATTGGTTAAGCAAGCTTTTTGTTAAATTTAATTAAAAAAAATATATTCTTATTGTTGATCAATATATTATTAGATTATAAAAATGCATTAAGTAAATGAGTATTCTTCATAAGTATGTTTCCTTAATATTTAGAATGAATTTAGCAGCAAACTTTTTAGGACCGGTCTTCATAAGAGCCGTTTAAAATTTGGTAAAAATTAGAATTATCACAAAATCGTTCCAAATGAACCTAATCAAAAATATTTGGCATGGATATCATTTTTATGAGTATCAAAAGGTATGCATAGTCATTTTTCACTTTAAATTTGCCTTTGCTGAGATATTTTCAGATAAGTCTTTCTTTCGCGAACAAAATCGTTCAAATTTGTACGAAAGAAAGACCTATCTGAATATATCTCAGCAAAGGCAAATTTAAAGTGAAAAATGACTATGCATACCTTTTGATACTCATAAAACGGATATCCATGCCAAATATTTTTAATCTAGGTTCATTTGGAACGATTTTGTGATAATTTGAAATTTTACTAAAACTTTAAACGGTTCTCTTGAAGAATGGTCTTTTTTGCGATAGGTCTCTTTTCCGCGTACGGTGCGATACATTCCTGGCTTCCTGACGGTCCTTGCAATTTTAAACCAAAGTCAAGTGACGGAATCGGTTACCTGAGTAGGCATCCAACGTATATTTGTAGCGACATTACACGCTGGGTCAGGTATGAAATGTTTTGCTTCTATTTAAGAGCTAGGTATACTACAAATTTATTCTTCAAAATATAAATAGTGATGGAAAATTTGGAAAGAAAATAAATAAAACTACACATTGTAACGTGAAAAAGAATTAAAAGCTGTGTTTGGCGCTTTTTCCCCCTGTTAAGCGCAAATGTTGTATGGCAAAATTTAACATCTACTTCTATAAATGAGACTTCCAGTTGGAAAAAGAGCAAACTTAATATTTTTTTTAGTGTCTGTAGGAGTCGATTGTTCTGCTGGTAGTAAACAATTCATAATCAAATAGAATAAAATTCAAGGAAACAAACTTAATTTTTTAATAAAATATTTAATTAACACTCAATATCTACATTATGCTACAAATAAATAATTTCTATTTACAAATGAAGAGGACTAGCTTTGAACAAATTCGTAAAATAAAACGTATTTGGATAACCATTCAAGTTATTTTAAAAACAAAGGACATCAAAGTTTTAACAATAAAATAAATAAACTATCATGAATATCAAGGTCAACTAACGCCATTAATTTATAAATTCCATTAATGATGAAAAGAATTCGAAACATTCGTACAATTCAGTAAATTGAGATAGTTTTGATGTGCAACTCTTTCATATTTTGATGCAAATTACAAAAATTCTATCACAGTATAAATTCTACAATTTTCTTTCCCAATGTCTAGTATAAATAAATAAAATTATTTAACCCCTTTGATTTTGGTAATATAAATAAAAATTTTAATACTGTCATGTCTGCGTTCCTGTGAATGACGTCACCTGCGTTCCTGTGATGAACTGTATATATAAGCGCTGCTGACTACTACTGTGTACCTGTTAAGCTATACGCTGTTTGTCGTTCTGTTCTGGTTGCGTTAATAAAGTTCCAGTTGTGTTAATAATTGTGTGCACCTCGACCTTCATAGTTTCCCCACAGTACAAAGCATTACAGTGGCGACGAGGATAATTTAAGTGGATATCAGTACCGGGTACCTGAAAGATGCCTGATCCTGACCCTGCACCTCCTCTGTTTGAAAGCTTTGAAAGGTGCAATGAGAGCTTTGACTCTTATTTGGAAAGATTTGAATGTTTTGCTTCTATTTACCAACTGGAAGGAGGTAAGAAAGTCAACGTTTTTATCTCATCAGTCGGAACTAAAACTTACGCTAGATTAAGAACTATTTGTGTTCCAAGGAAACCTTCTACATTAACTTTTGCGGAAATCACCAAGTTGCTTTCTACTTATTTGGATCCAAAACCCTTAATCTCTACGGAGCGCCAAAAATTTCGTACGCGTAATCAAGGCGAAGGTGAAAGTTTTTCTGAGTATTTCTCTGCACTAAAGGATTTAGCTAAAAATTGTGGTTTTGCAGATGAATCGCGATTAAAGGAAGAATTGCGTGATCAAGTTATAAGCGGTATTAGGTCGGAAGGAACACAAAACTATTTTTTTAGAACTGCAAATTTAACTTTAGATGATGTCGTTAACAAAGCTCTAGCTGATGAACAGGCTTTTCGGGGGGTAGATCATTTCAAAAGATCAAGTCCAGCGGGAGGCATAAATAGAATCAACAATCGGGATAGAGTTAAAAGGCAAACCAACACCGGATACCTAAGTAAACCAACTGCTAGGAACGTCTGGAACAAAAATGTTTGTACAAGGTGTGGGAAAACTAATCATCGCCCCCAAGAGTGTAGATACAGAAACGCGATCTGTAATTTCTGCAAAATACGTGGTCATATTGCTGTAGCTTGTTTCAAGGCAAAAGCCTCTAAAAATGTACAAAATGTAAAAAGTAAAAATGATTATTGTGATTACGAAGATCCCCCTAATGTGTCCCATATATTAGCTGTGCAGAAAAAACCCTGCGAGAAGATTTTGGTTGATGTAAAAATCGAAAATTGCCTACTTAAAATGGAAGTTGATACAGGCGCAACCTGTTCCCTTATTTCTCTGAAAACTTTCAAAGAGCTTAGCATTAACAAAGACATCCAACCCTCAAATTTGAAATTGTTTTCCTACAATAATCAAAGTGTCCCTGTGCAAGGAAAAGTAAATGTAAATATTGAGTGTAACGGGCAAAAATGTAACACGGATTTACATATTGTAAAAGGAAATTACGATTCACTTTTTGGAAGGGACTGGATGTATAAAGTAAAGCTTAATTGGAATGAGCTATTGGGCACGGGATCTTTAAAACAAGTATCAGAAACTAAAGAAAACATTACAGAAAACATTAAGTTGTTGGTTTCAAAATTTCCAGAGGTGTTTTCTGAAAATCCAGGTTGTCTCAAAAACTATGAAGCTAGTTTAAGCATTAAAACGGGTAGCAAACCTATTTTTGTAAAAAGTCGAACTATTCCTTTTGCTCTGAAAGAACGGGTTGAAAATGAACTAGATAGATTAGAATCTTTAGGCATAATTTCTAAGACTTTGTATTCGGAGTGGTCCACGCCAATAGTTCCGGTGGTTAAAAGTTGCGGGAAAATTAGAATTTGTGCAGATTATAAAACCACCATAAACAAATGTTTAGAGGTAGATGAATACCAGATTCCCAATATTGAGGAAATTCTCTCAAAATTTGGATCTTGTAAATACTTTGCAAAACTAGATGTTAAGGATGCATACATGCATTTAGGAGTTACGGAGCCAACCTCAAAATTATTAACGATCAATACACCTAAAGGTCTCTATAACGTGCATAGATTGATGTACGGCATAGCAAGTGCACCAGCAAAATGGCAGCAGACCATGGAATCTGTGTTTAAAGATGTAAAAGGTTTGCAGGTTTTTTATGACGACGTTGTCATCGCATCAAAAGATTTGGAATCACATTTAAAGAGTTTAAAGAAATTTTTTGGAATCTGTATTGAAAACGGTATTAAACTTAATGAAAAGAAGTGCGAACTTTTAGAACAGAAAATTTCATATTTAGGGTTTATGATCGATTCTGAAGGTCTCCATCAAACTAATGATAAAACCAAAGCAATTGTGAATGCTAAACAACCCACTAACGTAACTGAGTTAAAATCTTTTTTGGGTTTGGTTACATACTACGGTCGTTTTATTCCCAATATGTCGGACAGGCTTAATCCCCTCTATCGTCTTTTGGAAAAAGGACAAGAGTTTGAGTGGAATAAATATTGCTGTGAGGCATTTGATGCTGTTAAAAGCGAGATTTCTTCAGAACGGGTTTTAACACACTTTGATCCTAAAAAAACCTTAGTTCTTGCAACCGACGCATCTGCGTACGGTCTTGGAGCTGTTCTTTCGCATATATTTCCCGATGGTTCCGAACGTCCAATACTGTTTGCCGGAAGACGACTGTCAAAAACAGAGCGCAACTACTCACAGATTGATCGGGAAGCCCTCTCAATTTATTGGGTGTTAAGAAGTTTTTTAACTATCTGTATGGTAGACATTTTGTTTTGTTGACTGATCACCAACCACTCACCCGAATTTTTTCTCCCAATGAAGGTTCACCTGCGATGAGTGCGACGATACTGTTACATTACGCCATATTTTTGCAAGGATTCGACTACGAGATCAAATACCGGAAGACAGGAGATCACTCCAATGCTGATTTTTGTTCAAGATTTCCAGATGAAGATGCCGTTAATTTGGTTGATGAAGTTTATGTTTTTCAGATTAACCAGATTGAAATTCTTCCAGTTACGAGTAAGATTATTGCTGATGCCCGAAGTTTTGTGTACTGGAAAGGTATTGATGCTGATATTGAGAATATGGTTAAAAACTGTAGAATTTGCATGTCTCTTTCTAAGAATCCGCCAAAAGCGCCAATTCATCCTTGGGAATTTCCATGCCAACCTTGGCAAAGACTTCACGTTGATTATGCTGGTCCCTACGCAAATTTGTATTTCCTAATCATCGTTGATTCCTATTCTAAATGGGTGGAAGTTTACCCTACGAAGTCAATAACCTCAAGTGCGACAATCGAAAAACTACGAGATTGTTTTTCAAGGTTTGGATTGCCAGTCACAGTTGTTTCGGATAATGGTGCTAACTTTTATCGAGTGAGATGCGAGAATTTTTTACTAAAAATGGTATAAAACAAATTTTTAGTGCTCCCTACTTTCCTCAGTCCAATGGGCAAGCTGAGCGTTATGTCCAAACGGTAAAGAAAGGTTTAAGGTCGGTTTCTAAAGCACCAGGAAATCTTAAACTAAATCTTAATAATTTTCTATTTTCCTATCGAAAGGCACCGCATTGTACGACTGGGGAATCTCCAGCAAAGTTGCTATTTAAGAGGGATTTACGTTCGCGATTACATCTAATGATTCCCGATGTGCGTGCCAAAGTGACTGAATCTCAAGAGAAGAGTGTCCAAAGGTATGATAATAGGAAACTGCGTTTCTTTGAGGAGGGGGAGAAAGTTCTCTACAGAGATTATGTTCGTGATAATAAGTGGCTACACGGTAAGGTTTTTCGAAAAGTTGGAAGTGTGTTATATCAGATTGAAGATCTAAGGACGGGTAAAGTTGTAGTGCGTCATACGAGTCAAATTTTATCGGATCAATCTGAAAACGTAGTGTTGAGCAATAATAACAATGACTTTTTCACTCAGATTCAAGAGCAGATAATTCCAGCTCCAGTGGAAATTGGAGAAACTCAACATTCGCCAGAAATCCCTACCTCAACCCCAAGTGTGCCTAATCTCGGATGTAATACAGAGTCCAGGTTCTGTGTCCACCAACGATCCTCCAGCAGCAACCGTACCTATGCCAGATCCACCTCTGCGACGGTCTACCAGACAAAGGAAGCCGCCGGACCGTTACGTTCCAGCTTAGCGGGGAGGTGTCATGTCTGCGTTCCTGTGAATGACGTCACCTGCGTTCCTGTGATGAACTGTATATATAAGCGCTGCTGACTACTACTGTGGTACCTGTTAAGCTATACGCTGTTTGTCGTTCTGTTCTGGTTGCGTTAATAAAGTTCCAGTTGTGTTAATAATTGTGTGCACCTCGACCTTCATTGTTTCCCCACAGTACAAAGCATTACAAATACTGCACTTCAATATCTTTAAAAATCATAATAGTAATTTCTTTTTTTTTTCTAAAGTTTGCATTTCCTTAAAAATAAAAAAGCACCAAATATAAAAATTTTCAACAATTCAACTGTTTGATTAAATGCAGTTTTTTTTAGAAGCATATAAATTGGTAATCAGAAACCTTAGAAAGTCGTATAAAAAGTCGCTAAAATTTGCAAAAGTTTGTTACAATTATTTATCGCTTTTTAAGTACAGAAGCCGGATAACTGTGTTCCATAAGTGTTATGTATAATATTTCATATCAAACATGAAAGTAGTCCCAACAATGGATAGTTTAAAAAAAAATTGAACTTTACTGTCACCTTCAGTAAAAGAAATCTAAAAATCAATTATTCATCATATATCAATGTGTACAAATGTGATTCATACAATGTTTAGTTAGCATAACTTAGTAACATGGTTTCCATTCAAGCCTTTTTTAAACCTTAATTTTAGGGCGATAGAGTTTTTTTTATACAACATTCTTTTTCATTTTTATTTGGGCTTCACGAAAGGAAATAGTCTCTCCAACTGTCTCCTTAATGTAATGGGGAAAAAACATTCTTTTTCACGAATCTTATATTTCCATGCAATTAAATAATTAAAAACACTAAATTTCATATATTAAGAGTTTTTAAATCAATCTCAATTGCTCAAGGTTATTTTGATGATTTATCAAAAGTTAAGAAATATTTTTGTAATCAGTAATAATTAGATTTTTTTCCAAAACAAAGAGTAATTTAATATTTCTTTAAAAATCACATAAATAAAATACTATTTAAAAAATTTAAGCACTTTCTAGCAATTTTCGGTGTCGGGAATTTCATTTTTATTAGCTTTCTGTGAAAATGTTTGGGCATTTTAGGGACACCTTTGCAATTTAAGGCTTCTTAGGATATTTTTTAAGAACAACAGGAATCCTGAAAATGCATTGACCATGCTCATTGGATGATGATCGAGATTGGTTTGAGACATTAAAGACAGAAAATGAACAGCACATTGGGAAACAAATACATGTATAATTATACAAAATAAACTAAAATAATAAATAAATAACTAAAACTTAAAATTAAAACAAAACTATTTTTCATAGCTCGACTCCATAAACTTGGAGCTAAATTTCAGTAGAGGGAGATGATATAATTTACCTGATGAACCTAATAATGATAAATACTTTTTGCTCATTTTCTAGCATCATGTTTTCCAAAAATGTGAACTCATTAAAAGCTTTGCAGTCAGAATTATAAAATTTCATTAAATGTTATAAATATGACTGCTTATTCTAAAATAAAATATCATAACAATTAAATTGAAGGAAGCAGTTGCGAAACTTGCATTCTCCAAAGTATAACTTAAATAAACAGGTCCAGACATTGTCGAGTTTTGATAAAGGTACATTCAATTGGAATAAGTCGCCAATGAACATGCTGGACTGAATATCTTAGTTACAGTTTGGAAAATGAGTTCCAGTTCAGGTAATTGACAGTTATTAAATGAGGTAAATGTCAATTACCTTAAGCGGCAAGTAAAAAGTTTTATTTTTACATCAAGGAACTTCACGACTATTTTGTTATAGCTTCACACTACGTTGCAATGTGAAAAAGTTGCCTCATTTAAAGAAAGCGTTTTTTAGACAAATTTTGAGAGGTTTTCTAGAGCTACAGGTTTGTTATAATTATCATTTACTGTAACAGAATCCGATTAAATTTCAAAGTCTGTTTTCTTAGTTCCCGATTTTTTTTCGCTAATCTGGTAACCTGACAAAATTGGCAATTTATGGAAACTTTCATGAAAAGACGTTAGTCAAAACGTTGAAATGCTAACATTTCAAAATACACCTTAATCCCATAATAAATTTTTAACCCTGTAGTATTCTTAGTTAAAAATAAGTGTCAGTTTTTTCTGCAGTTATTTTCACTTAACAGTAGGAAACTATCATTAGAAAGACAAATGTTTGTTGTAACTTCACGTTGGCAACAAACTTTTACTTGGCACCTTTCTGAAAGTTGCCAAACAAGACCTTAAACCACAATCTCTTGAATATCGATCACAGGAAGTAGTCTTTTTGGAAGCGCAACCAGTCTTTTGCATGCTTTAAGTAACTCCTGTTAATCGTGAGGGCTTTGGCTGCATTTGAGAACTTATACTCGTTCCTCCTAAGGTACATTTGGGCATCTCTCTTCATCTGGTCGAGTTTTTCTTCTCGGTTCTCGTCCAGGTTTAAAAATTCGGTCAAGTAAGGGTTGATGCGGAAGTAGGTGTCTGGGGTCAGTAGGTCGTTCAGAGCGATGTGAACAGCTGCAAAAAAAAAAAAGATTTAAATTGGAAATAGATATCAAGTTTGTTTATACATAGTATGAGGCCCAGTGGTAGTGCTTCGCATTGCCGCGCCACAGATCCGGTGATTGAGTCCCAGATTGGGCAAGGTTGATTCAGCCTTTCATCTCTTTAGTGGGTCGATAAAATGAGTACCAAGCATGCTTGGGAACTAAACACTGGGGGTCCCGCGTGAGGCTGACCACCTTACCGGGACATATGCCTATCACCCCAGATACCTTGGTCACGTAAGCTGGAATGGGCACGGCAGGCCTTGGCCCTTTAACGGGCTGTTGCACCGAGGAGTTTAGTTTTTATACATAGTATAATAGAAGTTAAAGGGGAATGGGAGTGGGCCTCCAAACCAAAATGCCTCTGTGTTAAACTGATGGATTATTTTCTATGTCTCTGGCTGTATAAATATTATAACAATTGTTTTTTTTAGATAAGAAATTTAGATATGGCGTACAGGATTCTATAATCCCACCATTTGAAATAAGTTTGAATATATTTTTTTACAATTATTTATTGAAAATTAAAAAATATTCAAACCAATTTTAATATGTGGCACAAGTGTTAAATATATTTCTAGATATGTTTGACAAGTTTTAAATATTTTTCAATAAAAGTCACAAAACTTTAAAAAGATTCAGAAGATCAATTTACGGTGCTTGAAAAACTCTTAAAGAAGCATAAGCCGAGTCTTTCGAGAATATTTTATCATTAAAAAAAAAAAACGCTTTCTTAAATGATAAAATATTGTTGATTGAAAATTTTGGCATAATTTCTACATTTAAAAGATATTATTTTGAAAACCTATAACAATAAACTCAAAGAAAAATAATAAATGAAGCCAAAAAAAACAACAATAATTCAACAGATTTTTTCAACCACTGATGTATATCAACATTGACTACTATTTTCTGGTAACTAAAAAAGTACTATAAACCTCAACACACCTTCTGTGTCTGTGGCACTATCAATAACCTTGAGCATTTTTGTTATATAACAATAAACTCAAAGAAAAATAATAAATGAAGCCAAAAAAAAACAAAAAAAAAAATTTCAACAGATATTTTTTTAACCTCTAATTGTATATCAACATTGACTACTATTTTCTGGTAACTAAAAAAGTACTATAAACCTCAACACACTTCTGTGTCTGTGGCACTATCAATAACCTTGAGCATTTTTGTTATATAACAATAAACTCAAAGAAAAATAATAAATGAAGCCAAAAAAAAAATAAATTCAACAGATTTTTTCAACCACTGATGTATATCAACATTGACTACTATTTTCTGGTAACTAAAAAAGTACTATAAACCTCAACACACCTTCTGTGTCTGTAGCACTATCAATAACCTTGAGCATTTTTGTCTTTAGGTTAGTCGAAGTGAGGTTAGGGTGTGAAGGGGGTATGTAGCGACCACAGCCAATCGACACAACACACTGGATGTAGTCTGATGGCCACAAGAGCTTGGCTTCGTGGATCGCAAGAGCTGTGGGGTTGTTTATCATGATGCCTCCATCCTAGAAAAAAATTACAAATTTATTAACAATAGTTTATAATTAAGAAAACATTTATTAATTCTTGATTTAAGAATTGGGTTATTTCTGGCGCCTAAATTTTTTTTTCTTCTTATGATCGTTGCTCAGATTGATCTTCTGTTCCCAAGGGACATGGATTCACCAATCGAAACTTGAGAAATAATTTATTTTCATTAACTTTTTGGTTGGCACTCAAAACTTCAAACATGCAAATTGATTCAAAGAATTTTATATTAAATTTTAGAAAGCAAGATTAAAATTAAGTATTTGATTTTGGTTGACATGGTTTAGTTGGCCTTTCCTTCCACTAGTGCTACAGTAGAACCTTTGGCGGTAGAAGTACAGATTGATATATCATTAATGTAGCTTCCCAGGTATTGAAGTTCTGTGGCACAATCTAGTTTCATCATTTCTATACTTTTGTACCTGCATATTATTGTTTTAGTCATCCCAATAATAGGGAAATGTACCTTATAAAAGGGAAGGGCATTGTATACAATAAGATAGTTTTTGGCACAGCTGATTTCTCACAGCAAGTTAGCTATAAGACGAAAGTATGTCAACTTTCAACTATTGGTAAGTCAAGGTACTATTGATGATTATGATTGATAATTAACATTTGCATTAGCTTGATAAAGATAATGATACATTTTTTCTTCTTGACTTAACTGTCTATAATAACTGTAAAAATGCCCCATTAGTTAATTGTTTCAGTTCCTGAAGTAAATACGAGGACCTTATTTCAAAACTATTTGACCTTTTAAGCCCTGAGCTAACTTAGTAAAAATACTTCAAACGTTAGAGTTAAGAAGAACAGGGTGATGCTAGACACAAAAAAAAGTGAAGCTGTCGGAGACTTGCCAAGTAACCCTAAACAAATCCCTCACTCAACATAAGTTTAATGTGAAAACGCATCATTTTATTCATTAAAAGTCGTTGAATAAAACTAAAAAAATAGCTGTTCCAGCAGTTGTAGGCTATAGCATGAGATCTGAATTTACACAAGATAGTAGTAATTCTCTTCACATGTAAGAAAAATACTTTGTAAATCTAGTTCTATTGGAGAATCAAAAAGTCTCCAAGTTAATTTAATAAGCCGATACAAACTCCACTTTAGGATAGCGCCAAATAATTCCCACATTTGTTTAGGCTAGTTACTACAAAGCGATCAATGACTTCACTTGGCAAAACGTTTATATAATGGTTTTTGCCTGACAGTAACTCCATCTTTGTCTCAATTCTATATGGCAAACATTGCCGGTATTGTTGCGTGTGAATATGTGAAACAAGGCTAACTGTTAGATTCTCTGCCTATTCCATCCATGTCTTTTTTAAAATAACCTTCGTCCATGATACTTGGCTATACCGATTCGCTCTGTAGACTTGGAAGAGCCTTGCATGCGAAGGTCATGCAAAGTTAAAAATGACAAATGGACAATGTGGTCATTCATCATTGGATGCGTTGGAATGTGTTTTTAAATGGATTTTTTTTTACTGTCCTGACTATGCGATAAACAGAATCCATACCTGATGTAGGTAGTCATCCAGCCTGAGTTCTTCAAAGTATCCTGGTGCAGCCCCTGAGGCCCTAACGGCCTCCCACATCCTATAGCGGCAAGAGCCCTTGTAGTAGGACTGTACACCAGGGTCAAAATCATAGTTACGGAACACAAAGGCCTCAAGTTGTGGGCTGTTCATGAGGGCAGAGACAGCAGCTAGCTGGAAGGAAATTATAAGATTAGGATGGGATTTATGATTCATCCTAATATGCAAATTAGTGAAAATAAAATTAAACTACGAAATAAGCAAGGATTGGAAAGTTACAGTTAAAAATTTCAAGTTGTAAGAAAAATTGCAATTAAACCATCTTTTATTTAATTTTAAAGGAGTTGCATTTAAAAATTGGCATCTGATAGACTTCGGAAAGTAACGGAAAAGTAGAGGTTTTTCGTTACTGCTAAAAGTAACCAAGTTAAAGTAACTTTATGAAAAATCTAACGGTGTTACCAGAAAAAGTAACTGTTACAAGCTAAGCATTATTCTAATCCTTGCAAAAAAGTATTTGCCTCAAGCTGTATTGATGAACTTTCATATGTAAAAGAACAAGAAATAACTGCTCCAAAATAACATTATGGTTTCTGAAGATAACAGTCTTCTCCCGCCAGACTTGTAACCATGCGAGTGACGTCACAGATTCGCTCCGCTACACTTCTCTTAGTGATGCTTACAGCAAATGTGGCTTCCTGAGGGTTCATACTCTTTCTATGATAGTGAAATTCAAGAGTGCAGTAATGTTAATTCGGGAGGTAACAAGGAATAAAATTAAATATGTTTGTTTATTATCGTATTAATCTAGTGACTTCACTGTACTTCAAATGATGAAATGCAAGCAAAAAATCTTCGCTTAAAGATATGAATTCTGGGAGTTAACTAGTACCACGATGTCCGAACTCTGTTTTTGTACTGTGCATGCACAGTCGACTTATTAAGAATAAAATACGGGAGAAAAACGGCAGAGAAAGGAGAAAAACGATCTGTGTCGTCAACAAAAAATTTCAGGAGTGGGAAAAAAATATCAGGAGATGAGACACAAATTTCAGGAATTATAAGGGCCCTTAGGAAAAAAATGAAATTCAGGCGTTTTTCAGGAGGTGTACGAAACTTGCTTCCATGGAGAAATGTAAAGCCTAATTTGCAACTGATCAAAACATTTTATAATAACATGATTTTTTTTATTTGCTTCATGTCTCTTGATTCAGATGTAATAAAATTGAATGGCCTGGATCATGAAGATTTGACTTTAATTTTTTTTGGCTGATGGGTGATGAGGATTCAGATACGTATTTCCCGAGATTTTGAACACAAAACACAGACATAATGCATTTTAAAAACGAGTGAAGAAGAATATACAGAAAAGCAATGACGACCGTCACAGTGGTGTTGATCCTTTACAAATACGTGTTTCTAGGAAAACATCTCTGTACATTTGTAAGTTTTTGCAACATCATTTATAACCGTTACAATTCTGGTAAATAACAGCACACTTATTTTTTTAAACTATCACTTAAAGGAACCCATATTCAATTCCTATTGAACAGAGTGGTCTGGTGCTTACAGAATGAAGTGTGTTAATTTTTCTATTGACTATCCGATTTGGAGCAAAAAACATTGGCGATAAAAATTTAAAATTGCTTAAATAAAAATAACTTTTTGATACACAAAATTTTTGTTCACAGGAGTAAAAGCGGCTCAAATCCATTAAAAATATATTGTAGTATATATGTTGCAGTTGCATAATTGGTAAACAGTTCTTTTTATAATGTTTTAAAATAAGTTTAACTTATTATCTTATATGTATACTACTTTCTTAACTTCAAAAATAGGGTAAGGTTTTAACTTTTATCAATTTCCAAGCAATAAACAAAATATTTATTGTTTTCAGTATGAAATCAAACTAAATAAAACACAAGTAAAAAAAACTGGAAGCAAAATATGTTAATCATCAGCTTAACAGTAAATGCATTCAAGGTAACATTTATAAAGATATTCTCTGAAATAACACCTACTTTTGGAGAGGTTTTATCCTTAGCACTGTCAATCATGAGCTTCTCATCAAAATTTTTTCTGCAGAAATAAACACCATTTGTGAAAAAGTGAAGTCATTTGTAAGAAGCACTTCAGAAAAAACAAACACCACAAATTTGTTAGATATTTAATTTATAAAAATTCAGTAATTTTAATTTTCATTAAAGAATCAAGTTCCAAACAACTACTTTCTGCATTTTTAGCTCAGGTCTTAATATTGCTACTCAGTTTGAATTATTCTAATTAATGGTTATCATTACCAACTTAAAAACTTACCTTGAAATTTTTGAAAAAATACATGAGTAAACAAAAATTGTCATCAAAAGACTACCAGGGCATATTGTTAGCATTCATTTAAATGAACTAGCATTCAGTAATTAAATTTTTTGCCATAAATTTACCCATAATTTATAAATATTAGAATAATCTAACTTATTAGAATAATCATCTTCGGGCAAATGACAAAACCACGAATGTGCAGATTCTAGGGATTTGCAGTTTTTGAAAAACAAAACCGCTTGTCGGTTCAACGGGTTATTTTCCCCCCTCCGGTTTTAACCGGGACCAGGTAAAAGTAACTAAAAACCGGTAATTTGAAAAAACGATTCTAGTTGCTTGGTTGGTTGAACGATTCCGGATGTCTATTTAGGTTCAGTTTGAATTTTCCTCGCACTAGAGCTACAAGAGGGCTATTTTGGCGACGAGCGTCGTAATTTAGAAACATAATCATGTGTGCCGACGACACCTGAGTGCAGGTGTCACCCAACTTAACTTTTAATATCGACATCGTACACAGCATCGAGACTTTGGAGCATTAAGTTTACTAACTGTACTGTAACGTGTACTAAGATGTACGAACCGATACCGATTTCTCAACTTAAAATATCTCGAAGGTATGATTTACAAATACTTCCTGAAAACCATAAAAATCACAAAAAACGCTTATCAGAAGGAATAATTTATATTAAGATTCCATTTTACATTTATAAACAATGAAATTTATATTAAAAGTTACACCGTTTTTTAATTAAAAAATAGCACTTCCTGTGCCCCTTTCTGAAGATTTTTGTTGCCGAGTAATGTGTCATAGGAATAGCATTACCAGTAGCAAAATTCTTGATGCCTTAGGGCATTATCCGCAGCGAGAGTGTTAATAAATAATGAACGCATATCATAAATCCATTACGATACATTTTATGGCGCCATAATCCATTGATTTTTCTAACTGCATTAAATTTTTCCTTCAGTTTAGGGGTGTCAGCTCGTCACTTTACTGTGGTTCTTAATTACGACGCACGTTGCAAACTGCCATCGTGTAGCTCTGTGCGACGACAATGCAAGCTAACAATAACCTTCAGTTTAGCTAGTTAAAATGTTTATTCAAACCGGTTGTTCAGTTTTAACCGGTTCAGCTAAAGAAATGATTTTGCCCATTTAACCGAAGCCAAAAACCGGTTTAACTTTTTCCGGATTTCTATCCCTTTGCATATTTGTGATTTTGCACATTCAAGGTTTTGTCATTTTACCGACGATATGAAATAAATTGATGATGGTTAGCAGTTAATATACAATTTTCTAACGGATTGGCTATTTAAAAACTTCCACAAAATATTCTGTTTTTATTTTAAAAAAATTATATGGATTTAATTTGAGCATTGTAGCATAAATATGCTAATGGTTAGAATGCAGTAGATAGGTTTCTTGCAAAAAATGTGCAAAATAGTGCCAAAAGTCAATGGATTTGAATTAGATTCTTTAATGGTTGCCACCATTTTGCATTGTTTATGAGGCATGTAATATGTAGACAGATGAAGAAAAATCAAGGGATTTGTAAAGAATGTTCTACTAAAAATCATGTCAAATAAGATATTTAAAAAAACAGGAGCTGACAGAAAAAAAGAATAGTGTTACTTGATTTGACAACTTCCCTTAAGTACTCCCAAACTGCACTTTAACCAGGTAAACATTTAAAAGTGTGTATGTACAGTAAACTCCTGCGTATCCATCCAGAACTCTTGAAAAAAAAACACTATTTCTAGTAATCATACTTTCCAGTTAATTGAATCCTTTTTCCAAATAAGGTTGAAAAAAGGCATAATGTTTTGGAAATATAATAAAACAAAGCCAGTATCCATAGAATATCTTAAATACATGTTGGCTAATTCCATGCAGAATTGCCCTTACTGTAGTGCAAGTCATATGAGTTAAAAAGTGATTATAAGTACTACTTTTTACATTAAATAAAAAAATGGTGGAGTAGTTAATCTTCACTTACTGCAACTAAATAATGTAACCTGTTTTAATTAATCATATTTTCTTTTCAAATTTAAAAAGATTTCTTAACTTGTGACTTACGCTATAAAAATCTTTAGTTAGTACATGGAATTTGCTTTATCCTCTTTGCTTCACCAGAGGTACATATAGATGGACCTTTGTAGAATACATTTCACAACTTCATTTTACAATTTTTCTAAATTCTAACTTAACTGAAAGAGCTTGTTTGTTAATTCATTGAAAAATTTGCATTTTTACTGCTCCAAACCCCAAATTCCACAAAATGACAATCTCATCAAATGTTAAACACTAATTTTTTCAAAATTCCTTCAAACAGACTTTTAAGTATATAATTATTTGAAAAATATGTTTATATAAAGAATATACACACATAATTTTTTTCGGGAGTAAAGAGGTTATACAATACTCACTTCAAGACATTAACCCACGCCGTGGTATCATAGTAAGCATGGCTCCACATGAGCCGGCCAGTGCCCCAAATGGTACTCTGCTGGAACACTTCATTGCTGAGTTTCCGGTACATTGTCTCAACCTCATCCAAGGTTAAGTGAAGACCCCCAAGGAGGAGGCCGAGGATAGCACCCGAGCTGACGCCGCAAACGAGGTCGAAAAGCTGGTGTACTCTGAGGCCAGTGGTGGCTTCTAGCTGGCGGAGGATTTCGATGGCCATGATGCCCCTTGAGGAAGAGAGAAGTTTGTTTTGGACAGGGCTCGAAAAATTTTAGAAATTTTACCCATCCCCAAGGACGGCTTGTCCGACAAATATACTCGTCCTCCTTTGAAACTAACCCGTCAAACTTTAAATTATATATATATATAAATAGCATCTAAATAAATAAAAAAATATAATTTTGTCCTATTTATTATAAACATTTATATAAAATGCACAATGTATTAGTAGTTACTAGGATTACATTAAGCAGTAATAAAAGAAATACTAGGTTACTATGATAGCAACCTAGTATTTCTTTCATGAAATAACGATCTTGGTCATTTTAATTATCTAGAATGTCAATTTATCGGGAGCTACCACATTTAAAAAAAAATTTAAATATGGCGTTTGTCAATTCCACAATCAAGGCAATGATTTACAGATATTTCTGCACAGAAATATGAAAGGGCTTATCCAGTTAGGTAGATGTTCATATATGCATTTAATGCTTCTTGTTTACGACCAGTACAGACTTTTTACATAATGTGTTTTGTACGTAAATGTTAATTCCTTTGTTACAAATCCAAAAGCACACGCAAAGTGCAACTTTTTTTGTTTACCGATTTCTTGAGTATGCCCATTTGTTCTGACAAAGGAATCTACAGGATTTCTAGATTAAAAGGTCATTTTAGAAGTGAGCTTTAGACTCTTGTAAGATAACAAAAATTAAAAATGTATCACGAACATTAACAGGGAAATAGCCGTTCACGAGGACCTAGGGATCGAGTAATTAGTTGTCCTCGGGGGATTTTCGAACGCCGAGGATGGGCGGTTTTTCGAGCCCTAGTTATGGATGTTGTAGTCTGTTTTGAGGTTACTTAAGACTGGGAAATACTACTTAAATATTCTTTATACATTTAAACACAAGTGAAAATTCAACATTTATCTTAATAACTATAAATGACTTTTTTAACAAATGCAGAGCAAATAATTAATTGTAATATTGACCTTCTAATATACGAATTTTAATTTTTCACCAAAAAAATATATTCCAACCTTTGATGGTCATGCATTGGGTAAATAAAAAAAAATATCCTGTGCTGAAACTTAATAATATTACAATTTTTAAATGGTTGTACCATGTCATGTCCACCATGTACTTTGCATTGAGGGTGATGGTATTAAATTTGGGGGAATGGTATCATTTTAATTGTACATATAACACAAAATACTTTTGTTTTAAACAGTTAACTTTTCCATTCTAAAACATGAATATAGCTTCCAAAAGAAGACAAATGACTAAAGTTGACGAATATCAACAATATTTTGAGAATTCATAACATGGATTAAAGTTATGTTGCCAAATTGCAATAGTATGCACTAAAGGGTTAATACCCTTTCAAATTATATTAACAATTCTGATAACTAGGTCAACAGAACACCAGAGAAGAAGTATGCACACGTGTATAGAAATAAAATGGATAAATAATGGTGTGCTGTATCTTTAGCAAATCACACGTTTTTTTAAACTAACGCTTCCAGCAAGAATTTTAAAAGGGTACAAGTATATCCAAGCAGCCTTCAACAAAATGGCATCAACAAAGACACTTCAGACTGCCCACTATGTTCATCTGTAGAGACAATGAACTTTAATTGTGTGACAACTTATGCCAATACTGTTAGTAACACTACTAATATTTTATGTATTATTAACAACTCTGCCATGGGCAGGTAAACTGCAGTAACTTCCATAATGACTTGGACCATTGTTGCAAACACTCAATAACCCTAACCTTTAAGAAAACATTTTGGAAACAAAATATTTCAGAATAAAAATGGTACAACTCATTGTTGCGATTACTGCAGTTTGCCTGCTCACAGCAGAACTCTGCTGCCATGGGCAGGTAAACTGCAGTATCCAGACTAATGACTTGGATCATTGTTGCAAGTATTCAATAACACTGACCTATAAGAAAGTATGCTAAATGACTTCCGAGTCTTGAGATATTTCAGAGTAAAAATGGTGCACTTCATTGTTGTAGTTACTGGCAGTATGGTTAAAGGCTTGTTATTATTAGGGCTGTACACAGGAAAAGTTATAAAACAACCCAGTTCTTAAAGGAATAAAAAAAAACTGTTTTAATAAAATAAATGTCACATTTAAGAAAAAACACCACTATACCCCCCCCCCCCCAAAAAAAAAATGAGTTATTGAAAGCATAAATACCTAGTTCCTCCACCATCGATGGAGAGTATCTTTATTCCATCCCCTTTTGGAGGGTCGTGATACCCTACCAAGGCTAAAGCACACCTGGCCTGCTCTCGGATAGCCTTATCTGACATCTCATACTTGAGCCTTAGACACGTTCTCACAAGGCCTGCCTGCAATTCAAAATATAGAAATGAGAAGAGTAGTTGCTTTTATAAAACATTTTTTACACCTAATATGAAATATAAGATAATGAAAGGATTGTGATGGAATCAAAAATACAAAAGGGAGATTTTCAGTTTTCAACACATTTTTAAGAGTGTGGTTCCCAAAAGAGTGGTTTTTTTTAACAATGGTACGTCTGTCTGAAACCACTCTACAGTTCGAATTAAAAGAGCTACAGACTTCAAATTTCGTACATGTTCCAATACTTGTCGGACTCACAGGGTTGGGTTTTTCCCGTCCAAAACTAATATTTCCCATCCCAGCAGGAAAACTGGTAAATACCGGGAAAAACTGGGAAATACCTCTTTCTGTCTGAGAAATAAATTTCTTTTTGAGATATACCTTATCTGGGAAGTTCTTTTAATTAATTAAAAAGTTTTATAAAAGTAAACATCAGTTTTTGGTTTTTTGTTTACTTCCTAATATTTGTATTCTGGCTGTCATTGCAAGTGTGCCACTATCTGTGTGGGTGTGATCCTATGTTAAGCCCACACTTTTTAATCCCCTTTACACAACTATAGCTTTTATAGTTTGCTAAATCCTAGTAAAGTTGTTTGATTTTATTTAGTAGCCATAACTCAATAAATATTTATCCTGTACAATATTTTAATGAATATTTACCACAGACAATATTTTAATAATTATTTATGTTTATGCAAATAGGAACACTTAAATAATAAACAAAAGTACATGAATATTATATTACTATATTTGTAAAATAATTGAGGAAGATATGTCAATTTTTAAATATCTTAGATCCATGATAAATATTTAGTTATTAATTGTTTCAATAATTAGGTTTTTCCCAGACGGGAAAAACAAAAAAATTCCAAGGACGGTAAATACCGGTTTTTACCATGGTATTTACCGGGGGTGGTTAAAACCATGCGAACCCTGCGGGGACACATAAGGTCTTCAAGAAAATTGTGTATGGGCAAAGGGTTATAGTTTCCATATAACTTTTTAGGTTTAAAAGTTTTACCTTAAAGAAATTACCATATAAGGCATATAATTAAGGCTTGTAAGATGCCTTTTTAAAATGTGTACATTTATTGATCTGTGATTGAAAGTTCTGCAGTGTTACACACACAAAGATTTTATAAATTAGATTAGATAAATTAGATTTTATAATTTAGATTTTATAAATTCAACAATATCAAATAGTATTTTCTCAAGCACTAAAACTTGGCTTACCTTGCACATAATAGTTTTCTGCTCCGGATATAGAAGAAGGTGTTTGCAAACTTCCTCAAGCCTAATCAACTGGGAACCAGATGAAGATGCATCTGTTAACGACGACACCAAGAAACGACTCCTTTGCTGGAGACTAGACTGGAGGGCATAAAAACCAGAATTAAATATAGCAGGAAACAGCTCAAAAAGTGAAATAATTTAACCCCTTGACAATCGGATCCTTTTCAAGAAAACGGTCATAAAAAAGCTTTTTTTTTATCCCTGACGATATATAGATTCATTTTTAATTTTCTTTGCTTTTAGGTTGACACTTTAAAAAAAAATTACATTCCTAGGAAAAGTCAACAACCACACACTGTCATTTTCATGGGAGCTAAAAGGAAAGGGTTAAAGAGTTGCAGTTTTATAAAGCATCAGTTGCTTAAACATGATTAATTAAAAATACATGTCTTTTTTAAACTGGAAACTTTGCTCGGGAAATTGACTTTTCCGGATAATTGGATATTTTTTTAACACATATTTATTTATAAACTAGCAGTATGGGTCCCGCCATGCCTGGAACCCGTTAACTTAATAGAAAATTTGTCGTAAATATTCGAATGTGGTTCTCTGCTTCAATAAGATTGATTACCTAAGCTTTACCTAAAACAATGGTTGTCATCCTCAAAAAGATTCGAACTTAATGTAGAAGAACTTAAGGATACACAATTTTTGCACTACTTCAGTTTGGAGCCAAGATATGAAGAATTTCAGATTTACCTATTCTAGAACATCTAACATACAGCTGACCAGACCATGGGAGAAACATGGGTTCATTAGACTTTACAGATATTATATAATTGCCGGTCTGTTCATTGTCGATATTTGGCGAGCTTGAAAATGTAAACCTATTGAATTGTATGAAATGGAATGTTTACCACAATTAGGCATATTCGTTGTTTGGCAACGTAACTCAAACTCAAAATGCCAAATCGAAAACAGCCATTATATTATATCTTTTCCCATATATGCCCAGGCTCCTGTACTATGAAGTCATTTGAAAGCATGAATTGTAACTGCGAATATTGTTTTGAAAACGTGAGGCAATTTAAAAATACTAAAAATCTAAACAAAATCGATTTCGTGTTGGTGCAGAATTTATAGAGCAAACAATAACAAATAAAATTTTTTAAAGTAATATTTAAAGAATTAAGCGAATAAAAAACAAAATAAAATTTAGAAAAAAATACAATCGATTTATTTAGTAATTAATTAACGGCTGTCGTACTGGATTTTCACGTTTATTGACGGATAACGTCAAGCCCCTGTTTTGGCCCGGACCATGTGGTTTCAAGCCCTGTTATGGTCCCTCACTCTTAGATGGATGACGTATGTTTTGAAAATATTAATATTAATTAAAAATTAATTATCAAATATGAAAAAAGTAAGCCTCAGGTGCACATGTAAGTATTAAAGGGAATCTATATTAAAAATTTCAAATTTTTCTGGGCAGTATAAGTAGGTCTTTCACGATCCACAGACAGACTCTTTCTTTTATTGTTATAGATATTTATATGATTTTTAAAGTTAAAATTAAATAAGTAAAACTGCAGTGGTTAAGTAACATACAAAATACAACCCCAAACTTATATTGTCAATTTGAGTTATTATCTCTATATAGTCGCCCCGTGGTGCAACGGCTATAACTCTGGTCTGCAGAATTGAGGGTCTGGGTTCGATTCCCAGGCAGGACTTGGTCGTAAATTGTACATATCTTAAGTCTTTCAATTGGAAGACAACCTGTTAGACTGCGTGTCAATAAATTACTATCATCACATACTTATACATAACATTATTATGTTTACTAAATCAAAAATGATTACTTTTGAGATGAGGGGCTTTTTGATTTTTTCAATCTTTTTCTCTTCGTCTTCAAAGAACTCGCTTCCCTTTGTTTTTTTCTCACTCCCCGCCAGCCACTCGAAAAACGACTGCTCTAGCTCATTGCCTGATTTCTCGTTCAAGCGACTTGGCTTTTGGATGACAGGAACTCTTTCGTCTGAAATGAACTTCTGCGAACTAACTGTGGCTTCAGATCTTTTGTCTTCAATGGGCGCTTTTGTTGTTTGCAATTCTGCAGGGTTTTCTATTTTAAATATAAAGATATATGAGGTGCCAAATAAAAAATAAGAATATATAAACATATATAATATATAACTTTAATGAGTACAAGGATTAGTTCCTAGCAATATTTAACAACCAAACTTAATATATGAGTTACAGTAGAAACTGGACAATTTTTTATATTATTAATACTTTAATATTTATTACACCTAATTAATAAAAATAAAAAAAAATTCTTATTACAACGAGAACAGGCCCTTTGCTACTATAATGCATATCTAAGCACAAAAATGACTTCTTAACTAAATACTAACTTATAAAAATACAACTACAAAAAAGTTTACCTCCAAATAATAATTAACTCATTAGCAAACATGACCAATACATCTTTTTGCTATTCAAGTACTATTTTGCTACATGTTTGATAATAATCTTCACACGAAAACAATGTCGAAAATTGATAGCTTGGGAACTAAACAATGAGTTTTTGCAATAGTCTGACCAACTGATAGGAATATCTGTTGCAATACAGCTTATAGCCCTGGATCTTTCCTTTCAAGCTTAAATGGGCACAGCAGGCTTAAGCTCTCTAAGAGCTGTGTAGTTGTTAAGTTTTAGTGTCAGTGAAACTGGTCTTATGTGATAACTGCTTTAAAAGTCTTCAAAATCTTGGAAAAGAAAATTTGAGGCACGACTATGATATAATGGACAGTCTGTTCATTGGCGACTTTTGGCAAGCTTGAAAATTTAATCTAACATTGCTATACCTATCAAGTTGTATAATATCTTAAATAGAATGTTTACCAAAGTTGGCCATTTAATGCTTGGAAACATAACACAAATTGAGATTGGCCATTATATCATAGCTGTTGTAAATTTAAGAAATTATCCACAAACCTTCGTTTGGTTCACCAGAGGGTTTTGTTGTCGAAATCTCTTTCTTTCCAGTTGCAAAGCTGGTGGCCAAGTAGTTGAGTACTGACGATGCCATTTCAACCGATTTCCAAACAGCTGGTAAAAAGTTCTCAGAGGCACTTCTGAGACCAAAGACGTTGCTAAACTTTGATGGTGGCATGTTACTTGCAGCTGATTTGGACGAAGAACCATAGAGCCGGTGCAACAATAAGAACCTACCAAATAAATAAAAACTTTAGTTGTACTTAAGGGGTGATGGGGGCGAGTCTTCCAACCAAAGTGTTTCTGTGTTAATCAAATGAAGAAAATAATTTTCTAAGCCACAACGTTTGTAAGAAATATCCAATACAGCCTACTCTGGCTGTATTGGATATTTCTTACAAACGTTTTTTTCTCACGTGATAAATGTAGTTGGCTCTATAACCCACTTTTTAAAATTGGTTTGAATATTTTTTAATTTTCAGTAAAATATTGGACAAAATATTCTAACCAATTTCAAAAAGTGGGATTATAGAGCTCCGTAAAAGTAATGTATGCTACGTTTATCATACATAAAAAATCATTTGCCAAACTATTTATTGCAGCCGGAATAATGTGGCTTAAAAAACTATTTTTCTCCATTGGATTAACAGGAACAGCTAAGATATAATGACCAGTCTTGGTTATTTGTGTTACGTTGTCAAGCAAAGAAAATTCCAAAATGTGGTAAACATTCCACTTTATATTTCATACTCAATAGGTATAGCAACACTATAAACATAAAGTAATTTCGAAGTTCGCCAAAAGTCCCCAATGAACAGACAGGACATTATATCATAGCTGTACAGATGTACACAGAGACACTTGAGTCCCATTCCCCCTTAACATCGGGACTTTACAAGTTGTATGTAATCTAAGTAGTTTTGGTGTTGTCATGAAATTACTCGCTTAAAATGGTTTTTGATGATGTAAACAACCTTGACAAGTACAAGTCGCATGTTCTAGAAGTTATCATCTGATTCATTTATGCTAATGAAAGAACACTTAATTATTAAAAAATTTTGGCTTTTGCAACATATATAAAACTTATTGAATTAACATCTTGACGTCTTTACTTGGGAATGATTGTTTTGCTTAATCTTATTGCATCATCCTTGTACAAGAATCAGGCGAGGAAAATGAACGTGTGTGAGTTTTTAAACATAAAATAATAAATTTAAAATAAAAAACACGAATAATATGTCTTACACTATAAGACATTTTTATAACTTATGAGTCAACAAGTGTGAATTTCGCAACAGCAGTTTTTCGTTGAAATTAATAAAAAAGCATTAGAAATCATAGGAATATATTTCTCAAATTTTTTTTATGTTTATTACAGTATAAAACACTTACTTCCTTCTTTTAGCGGAGGTTACAGCCCGAAACATTGGAGGATTAGACAAGGCCATAGCCTTCGGAACTAAAGTATGAGCTCTCATGATTAAATTAAACTAAAAGATAATTATAGCAATAATAATTATAAAAATATAGATTCTAAAGGGATGCAGTTCGACTGAAAGACGCAATACTTGAGGATTTCTTGTATGATCATAGTTCTGTTATTGAAAAGAGTTATAAATAAAACTAAGACGAAGTCAGGTTCACAGGTAAACAAAAACAGACTATTGTCATCCTATAAAATTAGCGAATCAGAAGCAAATAATTTTCATGACGTCCTGTGACGTCAGTTTCTTGAAACAGTTACAGTGAATTGTACTTTCTTTTTACTAAACAAATATTTGCTGGTTGAAATTTACTCTAGAGCTTCAATCAAAGAGTTCTATAGTAGGGTAGAGGAACGACTCGTACTGAGCTACCATCGGCAGCCATGGCTCACTACGGAGCCCGAATAGAGTGGCAAAAGTGCTAGTTAATTTATAATTTTGATACTGAGAAAGGAAGTACACCCAGCGCAAAGGCGGGAATCGAACCCGCGCCTGTTACAGCGCGCGGACTGCTAGCCTTATGGCCTACGATCCAAACCACTCGGCCATCGGGCCCCACATGCCACCCTATATTGTCCCCGTGTTGGTCCATGGTGCTGTTGCCAGGCTCAGTCTTTACCCTACTATAGAACTCTTTGGCTTCAATTCCCAGGACTTTCCGTAGAAGTTTGATTTGGTCTTTTTGGTAAAATTGAAGAATCATAATAATTTTTTGTAAGTTCTTTTATTGTCTCTTTCATTCAATGAGCATGTTTCACGTTGTGAGTGGCAACTGTTCCAGTTATATTATTTTCGCTCTTGCAATTTTCCGGAATTGCATTTGTTTTGAACTATACAATATTTTTCTTAGCTTACTGAAAATAACGTCGCGTAAAACTTTTCTTTCAATAGCACTAAAACTTTTTTCGGTTTAGTTACCCACAATTTCGCATAATTTCTGCGCATAAGACAAAATGTCATCTTAAATCCATCATCAAAATGTCATCCATCATCAAATCTTAATGGGCTTGTTTCACGGAGGATCTGGCAATAGCTATGCGGTTTTGTTGGTTGGTAGACATATATTTTCAGGCTTGTGTGCTTGGTCACAAAGACCCGCTTATAAGCCATCGTCAAGAAGGACGGACCCGACATACACACTCATACAAGACAGATGCTGTCATCTATATCGCCACCTCCACAATTGCGGTTTTGTTTGCATGTCTATTTTGAAGTCTTCCAACAGTATTGCCACCAGTTTTAGGAGAAAAACTACGAAAAAATACCATTTAATTCTAAAATTACAAAAACATTCCATAAAAATACTAGCGAAGCGTTTTACGTTTTTTTAAAGTCACTAAAAAGATTCCAAAATGCAGCTACTATTTTTACGATATTTTTTTTTGTAATTTTAGAATAATTCTAAAATAAATTCTAAAATTACAAAAAAAATATCGTAAAAATACTAGCTGCATTTTGGAATCTTTTTAGTGACTTTAAAAAAACGTGAAACGCTTTGCTAATATTTTTATGGAATATTTTTGTAATTTTAGAATTAAATGGTATTTTTTCGTAGTTTTTCTCCTAAAATTGGTGGCAATACTGTTGGAAGACATCAAAATAGACATGCAAACAAAACCGCATAGCTATTGCCAGATCCTCCGTGAAACAAGCCCATTGAAGTTTTTCAACAACATTGACGTTTCGGTAATGCTTTGCATACTTGAAATCTAATCGAATTAAAACCGTTAAAGTTTTGTAAATTGCAGGAATAAAAACAAATTATACGAATAGAGCTCTAAAATAGATAACATCCGACAAAAAAAACAAAAAAACAAAAACAAAAAAAGCATTTCACTTTGAAAGTGAAATTGAAATAACCAAATCACAGTAAATGCAAAAGTAAAACAGGAAAGGTACATCATTTAAAACAACTCCATTGAATTGTTGACTTTCTCTCGTTATTTAATGAAAAAAATAAGAAACACCTTTTGGAATTATATTTGACAGGGTAACCAAGCAACCGTCGCCGTACCAAGTTACCCATTATTAAGTATTTGTATACAGTTCAACATGAAGTCAGAGAGACACATTACCGAAACGCACTGTTTAATTCCGTTGATAGCGCGTTTCCTTGAGTTCATGCATCAGGCGTTTATTGATTTTTTGAGGTCTACCCCGAATTTCTCGCTCTGGAAAACTTTCTCTCTCATTTATTAAACATACGTTTCGAATGCGCACGCTCAGAACGTCGGTATTTTGCGAAAAACAACCATTTCGTTGTTTGTGGGATTGAATGATATTATTTGATGATCTTGTTGAATGCTGTTGTCGGTTATTTTTACTGACGTTTCTTTAGGGATTTAAAAATGGGTGAGAATTTTTAAAAATATTTTTTAAACCTCTTTCATGTTAATAATAAAATATATGTAATGCATTATGTGACCAGACGTCCCGGTTTTGGAGGGATTGTGCCGCTTTTTGTCCCCTAGAGCCGAGCGGAAGTCCCGCCAAAACGTTCTGCTTTTCTGTTACAGTCTTTCAAAGTCCCAAAAAACGGAAAAAAATAAATGAAAATTGGATTTTACAACAATTTTGTGAGTACTCTTCGTTAAAAACATTAAAAGGACCTTGAAATTATTATTAGTACGTTTTAATTGTACATTTGGTTACTCTGGATAATGATAACCATCTACTAGATATTTTTTTTATCTTAGCCTTGGTTTTTTATTATGGCATTGTTTGAAATTTGGGAGAGGGGTTATATTATAAATTGTCGGAGAGGTGTGTGTGTGTATGGGGGGATATTGTGGTAATGTTCTAATTTTTGGTTTTGAAAATGTGTTCACATTGTCACATAAGTATAGCACTGCCAGAAACACTGATTGTTTTCAAACCTTTTTATACTTGGATCCAGTGAAGCGGTTTCCACTCATGTTTTTATTTTAACAGGCAAAGCAAATTGTTTCATAAACTTTATTTTCTAGTTAAAAAATAAATGAAACTATCGGTAGTAATATGGACTACATAATAGCTTCATAAGTTACCTTTAAATCTGTAACTTTTAAAAATTTTATTTCAGAACTATAAATTGATATAGATTACGAAGAACTTAGGTTTAAATTTTAAAAAAAAATTTAAGAAAAGGGACTTCAATTTTATCCCACATACTTGTTTGAGGAGATCTTTTTGACTGTAATACAATATTGAGTACATAGAAAAAAGAAAAAATCTGACAGGAATTTTAAATTTTCAACATGGTTAAAAATATATATTTTCTGTTATTTCTCATTAAATATTTTATTATTTAAAAAAAAAACTTAAGGCTAAAGTTTACATTTTAATGCTTGTGTTTATAATTCAGCAAGTAGTAAAAGTCCTGCCCGTGAATACATTAAAAATATGATATATCACACTATGAATAAATTTATGTCCAAGCTGGATTGCTGCAAGTTTACTTGTAAAAAAAATATATCCTTGCTGACGGAACAATTAGATCTAATATGGCATAAAAATTGAGAAATTATATTCACTGTAAAAAAATCGCAACGTTACTCTAATATATATCGAAAACGTTCCTGGTTTATAAAGTTTTCTTTTTTGGATTTCAGGTTTTTCTTAAGAGACATGAGTAAAATCATTTAACAACATCCTTTTGGACAATCCAATATAATGCATCGTTGTCGGCAAGCGACATGGCCACGACGCGCGGCGCTTAGTTATGAAGTGGTTTCGAGAGAATGGACTAAAAGTTTGGTAGATCGAATCCGCGCAGCACGTAGTTCAGAAACAAGTAAAAGGAATAGTGACGCCATCCCACTTTTCTTTTAACTTTTAACTGGTCATTTTTTTAACATTCCAAGAAATGTACTGAACTTTCCCAGGTTTTTCTTACTTTTTCCAGGAAGTTTATGTGAAATTGTTACTTCGAATTTACGTTACGGTGGAAAGTTTCCTGATATATGAACATTATTGGTAAACATGGGGTATTTTTCAGGAATGTTTCTGAATTTTTTAAAATCTCATATTATACTACTTATAGCAAAGAAAATTAAGAACTTATAAGCAGAGTGGGTTTGTGTTGGAAAATAAAGTTATAAAAGTCTATTTGGTTAAGTTAAATCATCTTAAATAAATTGGTAAGGAAGGACTCCAGAACAACACATCTTCACACACAGGTAGTTTTATTCGAAGTGTTGCCAACGATGTTACAAGAATATTATGACGTGATTAAGTCACGCCCAGTTGATAATTAAAGTGGTGCTGCCATCTATATAATATTAATGCAAACACTAAGTAAATATACTATAAACAATTTTGTATTGGTTACACATTTCAACAGTTTGTAGTATTTTTTTTTATTGATGACCCGTACAAGCTTTCTTTGTTCTTTGCAGTACCCAGGACCCCTCTGCCAAGTGCTGCTTCTGTCAACTTCGGCATTGGGCTGGCGATGGTGCTGGCCGGCTGTGCCATGGTTGGCGTCGCGTGTGCCCTGGTCTGCCTCCAGAAGCCTGTGCTGTACGCGCGTGACGGCCGGTACGACCAGCTTCTCATGGCCGTCATGCCCATCGACAAGAACAGGAGGCAGGCCATGTTCAGGCCGCCGCCACCGAGCGACAAGTGAAGACGACATTTGATGGGACAATAGTTTTTTTTTATTGCAAAGGTACTGTATTTTACATCATTGGCCCCCATGTCGAGGCATAAGATTGGAACATATTGTGGCGGTCAGCATAAATACCCAATACTAGCCCTCTCGACCGAGTATCGCAGACGGTTCAGTATTGGGCTCGCATGCAAGAGATCCCAAGATCGAAACCGGACCGGTCTATACTTCATCAGTGGTGACTTCGGACGTGGCGTCATCTGACAACCTTCACGCAACCGCAAAGCAAAGTCCTGAGCATCAAAGCAGGCAGCAAAAGTCCTGAGACTCACATCAGGCAGCAAAGTCCTGAGACTGACATCAGGCAGCAAAAGTCCTGAGACTGACATCAGGCAGCAAGGTCATGAGACTCATATTAGGCAGAATCACCACCACACATTAATCGTTCCTCCTCCGACTCACTGGAAGGGGAGTACTGTGGCGGTCAGCATAAATGCCCAATACTAGCCCTCTCGACCGAGTATCGCAGACGGTTCAGTATTGGGCTCGCATGCAAGAGATCCCAAGATCGAAACCGGACCGGTCTATACTTCATCAGTGGTGACTTCGGACGTGGCGTCATCTGACAACCTTCACGCAACCGCAAAGCAAAGTCCTGAGCTTCAAAGCAGGCAGCAAAAGTCCTGAGACTGACATCAGGCAGCAAGGTCATGAGACTCATATTAGGCAGAATCACCACCACACATTAATCGTTCCTCCTCCGACTCACTGGAAGGGGAGTACTGTGGCGGTCAGCATAAATGCCCAATACTAGCCCTCGCGACCGAGTAATTACTTTCTCGCAGACGGTTCAGTATTGGGCTCGCATGCAAGAGGTCCCTAGATCGAAACCGGACCAATCTATACTTCTTCAATATAAACAAAATATGATACAAAAAGAATAGAAAAACAATAACTCAGAACAAAAACAAAAAAAAATCAATAAAACTGCAAAATAAAGGGACATAGTCACTGAACATCTTCGTCAGACGGTCCTGGGTTTGAATCCCCGCGTGGATATTTGTGTTGTCTGTAGTACTTGTCTTGGGTATACTGTGACATAAGTTTTCGTTAAATCTGTTGAGTTGAAAGTCCCGAACAGGCGCACGATGGCACTACTGGTTTGGACTTTGTGCCCGCTCAGGTGCCTGGCTCGTAACTTTACCAGGATTAAATTACGAAGCGTAATTGATTGTGTTAAAGCTCTTTAGATACTAGAATTAGACAGTAGGAAAACGTGAAACATCGACCCAACCTAACAGTTTCGTGACGTGCTCGTTAAATCTGTGGAGTCCAAAGTCCCGACGGCGTTAGCGTACGATGTCGCTCGAAGTTCCGTTGGGTGCCCGCTCAGGTGTCGACCTCGTCACTTGACCAGGGTTCTAAATTACGAGGCGTTATTGGCTGTGTTAAAGCTCCCGAAGGAGGCTAGAAATAGACAGCCGGAAACGATTACCTTACCTTACCTAACAGTTTCGTCTCCCCTTCAGGGACATGTCTAAATTGTGGATGTGGCGATAGATGGCAGCATCTGTCTTGTATGTGTGTGTCGTGTCCGTCCTTCTTGACAATGGTTTATAAGCGGGTCTTTGTGAGAAAGCACACAAGCCCGAAAATATATGTCTACCACCTATCATTTTTGAATTTAAATAATCCATCTCTTTGTAATTTTTTTTAAAAAGAAGGAAATTTAATTTGGATAAGTTTCTTGAAATCCTAGTTTAAAAAATGAATTTAATGAATAATAATTTTTTTTTAAACTTCAAATGATTTACAGATTTGGATATATTTTGTTTGTATTTAAATAATGCAAGTGGACTTGAAAAACCACAAAAGTATCTTCTATATTATATGTTTGTGACCATTTGAGTTATTTTAATTAAGATAATATAATTAAATATGCACATGTTTTTATTGCATTTTAATTTAAAAATGTATGGTTAATAGTTTGAAATATTTTGTTTGTAAGTTCACAAAATTATCTTACAACTATCTTATAGTGAATAAAGGAGTTTTACCATACAAAGGTCTAGTATTATTTTTTTAAATATTTGCGTGCATTATTTTTTTTATTTTTTATGTATTGCTTTTGCCGCTATGTCGAAAAAAGGTTCGAAAATTAAATAATTTTTCAGTTTTTGATCAATTATTTGACAAAAATTCTTTACCCTTTTTTTCTTCTTTGAAAAAATATTGCTAAGGTTCGGCGCCAAATTCGTAACTTACAGCTATATTGGCTGACAGACGAAAATATAGTGTTCGATGTCCCACCTTTCAAACAATTAGTTTTTTTTTTCAAAGTAGACTGTTAGAAATAAGTTAAAACAGACTGTTATAGGACAGATGGACGGAAAAGATTACAGACAGAGGACCCAAAGTAAAAATAAATTAAAAAATAAGACGGATGACGGATGTAACTTAAATTATAACAGACCATCTTATAAATTAAAGACTTACGGAAATATGTACAGACCGATGGACACAAAATATAAAAGATACATCTCTGATGTCAAACCTTTCGAAAAAAAAATTAAAACCGGACAGTTAGAACTTAAGCAGAATTTGAAACAGACCATCATAGGACAGATGGATAGACCACTGAACTGAACTGAAACTCTGGAATTAACATCCCATGAAAAGCTGGTGAAGCCTATTTTTGGGTCACTTGGCGGCAGCTTTAGGGAGAATATGTGCCACATTTGGCATGAATTCGCCGATCACAATTGACTCTTGACTTGACAGTTTTCATTGGATCGTCAAAATCGCTTGCCAAAAATAGTACTCCAAGGAATTTAAGTTTTAAAGATTGTTCCTGCAATTCTATTTTTTTAAAAGTACATGTTTCCGAAACTTCATCATATGAAGAACCTTCTAAAGAAATAACATATCAATTTTCCGTTAAAAAAATTATTGGAAAAGTTGGTTTAAAATACCTATTTTAACAGGTAAAGTATAGGATTGGCGGCAAAAGTTGGGTCACTCTTACAGGGATGCCGGGCTTCACCGACCCTATTTGCGAGCGTTACGATGCTCATTCCAGAGTTTCAGTTCGGTTCAGTGGGATAGACGGATGGAAAAGGTACAGATCGACAAAAGGTAGGGTAGGTACATATATATTCGGTTTGTGTGCTTGATCAGAGACCCGCTTATAAGCCTTCGTCAAGTAAGACAGACAGACACAGAAAGAATTTTTACTGACACATAGAGAAAGGAAGTACACCCAGGGCGAAGGCGGGAATCGAACCAGCACCCGTTACAGCGCGCAGACTGCTAGCGTAATCCAAACCACTCGGCCATCCGGGCCCCTCGACCAAAGGTATAAAAGATTGGCACAGATTTCACTCTTTCTAACAAAAAAAAAGTAAAATGGTGATATGGACATTCGGACGGGCAGACGGAAATCACAACGATGTCAATACCTACTTTCCATTTTTTAAATTATTCTAATTAAAAAAAGTTTAAAAAAACTAATCATTTTCTGCTACTTAATAGTCATTGAAATTCTTATAGAAAAACAAGTAGGACTGCTACAGTAACTGTCACCCAGAACCTCTACACAAGATTTACACACCTTAGAAAAAAAAATACCAAACACACAGTCATTAAGTTGGAATTTAAACTTTTAAATGCCAAAATTGGCTACTTTCATTCGTCTTCTTTTTCAAATTCAATTTATCGTTTGTTAAATTGATTTAAAGTTCGAAGAGTAATTACGTAAAATTGCTTGGGTCAAACGTCATGTACATTGATCCAAGCACTAATCGGTTACACATCCCTAGTGTTAAATGAAACTAATCTTAAGTCTTCGAACTGTTCAGTTTGTAAAAATATTTATGTCACAAATTTCATAAATTTAAAAAGATTAGTTTTGTTTTTAAAAAATGAAAAATAATTCCTTTTAATTCTGAAATGCGTACATAAATTAACCATCCCAGTAATAAATCTTTTATGCAAATAAAAAATATCGAAAATAAAAGGGGAAATATATAAAAAGGATATGCTTTAAATTTTGTTTTAAAATCAAAGTTAGATGCTTAATTAGAAAGTATTTTACAAATTATAATAGATGGCAGCACCAACAAATTTTGTGGTGCTGCCATCTATGAGAAATATATTGTAACTAATATCTTTCCTTCATTATTCGAGCTTGAATACTTCAAAACATTCTTTGCTGCATTCCGTGGTTCTTTAGGTGGGGAACCCTATAGAAAAACCGAAAGAAAAGCTAAACTTGTCAAACGCTTTAATTTTTTTAAAAAACAATTTTACACTTGATGCACAAAGTTTTTGTGATAGGCTAATCATTCTTTTGACTTTTCAAACGTGATATAGGTAACGTTATAAAACCTGTAAGCTATAAATTTATCCTGTAAAAACCGTATAAATAACATGAAGGTAAAATTAGATATACTCTACATTAGATTAGATGTACTTCGGATTAGATTCAAGCATTATCTTTTTAACTTTAAAAAATACATTTTTTACTATTTATTTAGCCTTTTTCTTTTATGTGGAAATCTGTTTGTGAATTAGTAGTTATCACGAAATCGATAAATAACGCAAAATGCAGGTTTAAGATATCTTGCACGATTTTAAAGCGTGTAAGTTTGTTGTTGATAGAGCAATATCATTTTGTGCTCGAATTTACTATTTGTAATATCGATTCAAATTAATTTTATTTGGATCATTTAAAGATTATATGTTAAGCGTAGGTAAGCAATTAAACGTACTGAGACATAGAACCCGAAAGTGTACAAAATATTATTTTTCTATTTTTATACCATATTTCAAGTAACATCTTATGTTAATGCAAGATCTCGCAATTGTATACTAAGTAAAAATAAGTTATGAAGCAATTAAAGAGTGTAGTTGAAAAACACATATACGCCAAAGTATAACTGAGATATGGAAGCCATTCATTGGCAATTTCGACTAATTAAATTTACCATTATCGGGGACGGCCTCTATATCTTCGTTATACACTTAAATAATGAGATCTTTCAATTCACAGTCTAGTTTAGTCTAATTAAACTAAAAATAAAATTTAAGCTAGTTGTGTTCTGAGTTTAATTTTTTTTAGTTCGTGCGATACACAAATACCTTGAAAAATAAATTATAATTTTTTCTACATTTTTTTCACACAAACATATATATTAAAAAAACTTTTTATGCTCTTTTAATATTCATCTACAGTTTTCCGGAAAAAGAAACAATCGGAAAAAGTCGAACGAATTATTTTTAAAAATTAAGTCATAAAAAAACCCACAGGGAAGTAGAATATTGGAAAAGCGTAAACAATTACAAATTTTAAAAAAGCCTTTTTATATATTTTAATATACGTTAAGTTTTAGTAAACTTGACTCAAAAATACTTTAAATTCAATTTTGTAACTGTAAATAAACAAAATATTTTTTGGGTATTGTGTCCCCTCAGAGTTCAATGATCTATTAGACGTACATTTAACACGTCACTAATCGATATGTTATAAATAATTTTATCATGCTATATGATTAAAATTTCAAATAATCAGACATTTATTCCCGACCTTTCGACACTTTTTAATTTCGGTTTACTATCAAGTCGCTCACACATCGCGATAGGGATAAAGCCAAAAAAATTGGGTGGCAAAGTATTGTTCGAACAGGGCGGAGCGGGGTTTGTTTATTTGGTTTTTGAAGTAGCTGTGACGTTACATATAGGCATGGCCGTTGTAGTTTGATCGAATTAGCTGCCGGGCGGTTGGTTTATGCGGTGTAAGACAACTTTTGACGTAGTTGTGACGATACCGTAAGCCTGGCCGGTCGGGTCGTCCATTTTAAAAGAGGTCTCAAATCACAATCCATTATTCGTTTAGAGGCCTCTTTGAAAACTGCCACCTTTATATCTTTCGAAAAAAGAGCTAAAGTGGCGAAAGTCTTGAAAAATTAACCAGGGTTCTAAAATGCGCGAAGTAATTGGCTATGTTAAATCTCCTAAAGTAGGCTAGAAATAGACAGCCGGAAATGATTGAATTACCAAATTACCAAGTTATTTTCGGGGCAAAGTTCACGATCTTTTGCCGACTGGGCGACTGACTGGTCAGAGAGCTGGGCAGGCAGTCAGAAGGTCATGAGTTCTAATCCCGGAGTATGAGAATGAATATATATTTTGTGCTGTGTATTTATTCTGAGTACATTGCGACATACGTGCTCGTTAAATCTGAGAAGTCGAAAGTCGCAAGCAAGAGCACGATGGCTCCACTGGTGATTTGGATGCCTCCTCAGGTGTCGACACCGTCACTTGACCAGGGTTCTAATTTAAGAGGCGTAACTGGCTATGTTAATGGCTCCATAGAGGCTAGAAATATACATCGCGGTGTAACCTAACCTTACCTAATGATTGGTTACGCGTTCTCCCCTTCAGGGACATGTCTGAATTGTGGAGGTGGCGATAGATGGCAGCATCTGTCTTGCATGTGTATGTATGTCGTGCCCGTCTCTATTGAATAAGGTTTATAAGCGGGTCTTTGTGACCAAGTACACAAGCCTGATAATATATGTCTACCAACCAACCAACCAACCTTGGTTACGCGTTACCCAATCGGAAAAAGTAAAAACTATTTAAAGCTCTTAAAGAAGGCTAGAAATAGGAAGCCGGAAAAGGGTTACATTACGTATTAAAAACTATTGTGACCTAAGGAGGCTAGAAATAGACAATCGGAAATGATTAAACTACCTAAAAAAATTACTATGACTTAATTTTTTGCATATTTTGAACACCAATTAGTTGTTCTTCAAATTTACCAGGCCGTGCGCTAATTTGATGAAAGTTTTTGAAATTTTGGATTTGAGTTACACTTACATTCTTAAACAAAAGAGTGAAATTCACTCCTATAGGAGAAGTGCATTTTCGGCACGGGAAAGGAGTGGAAATTAACTCAGACTGAGTTAAAACCGCTCGTTTTAAGAGTGTAGGACGCAGATTGTTTCTTTTATTTCTTTTACCCACTCCGAAAAAGAGTGAAATTCACTCCTATAGGAGAAGTGCATTTTCGGCACGGAAAGGAGTGGAAATTAACTCAGACTGAGTTAAAACCGCTCGTTTGTTTTACGAGTGATACATACTACATTCGAAATATAGCATCGGTCCAGATCATACAATTAATATTAATTATTCTGATAGTAATTCTTAATTTAATGTTTCATTTAGAAAAGTTTTAACTCCCAAAATTCACATAAAATATTTTATTGATGTGTTACACTTTAATAAAATTTCAGCTTTACTTATTATATTAGTTCTCGGCAAAATACAGTGTTACTTCAATGCATTTCACTTATATTCAATCAATTTATTCGTATATAATTAAAACGTCATGTCCGTGGGCCAAACACCACGGACATGATGGTTCATGGACATGACGAATCGTAAATAAGGGCTCACAGACAGAAAAGTTTTGGGCTTTAAGAGAACGAAACATGTAAACTAAGCTTATATAACTTATTTCTTTCTACGAATAACAAATTATAAGTTCAAATCATTGGTTTACCTTCTTATATCTTGACCACAGAAAGTACGCTATGAAGTTGTCAGAAACCTTTTTTTAACTTTTAACTTCAAATTACTTTTTATCTACTGCGGTATTCAAACTATCGACTTGATACAACGTTTTGTCGTGACGATTGATACTAATAAGACTGAACGGAGTACTGTTGTTATTTCTAGATATTTTACATGCTAAATAATAGTTGTCCACGTCATGGCGAAAATCTGTGGGACATTATATTTTTTCACAGAATTTATAAATTTATATTATTTATAAGGATTTTATTTTGTGCTTTGTATGTTCTAGTAATGCCAATTTAATTAAAAAAACATTTATAAAAAATAGGAATTTAATTGGGATTTACTAACCAAAACAGTTCAAGGGCATGACGGTGAGACATTTATACACAAAATATAATGGAAATTTATACACAAAATAATATTTTTTAAAAAATTGTTCCAACTCTAGTTAAGTAGATAAAATATTCCTTATCTTAATTTATTCAAGTGGAAGCATAACTTTTCTTCATGTGAAAGATATCTTGCGGGGACATGTTTTTGTACGTTTTCTCAGGAATGACCCAGGTACGCCTTATTTAACCGTTGAAGAAGCTTAGTCTCACTCCACCAAAATAAGGAAAAGTATCTTATATATTTATGTAGATGTTATTTCTAGAGTTGAAGCGTAGGACCTAATAAAAAAAATGATTAAGTTGCAATAATTTTTTCGAGGGCCCACTCACATAGAGTTCAAGGTTAACAAAGCAGTTTTTCGAATAATGACGGTTTTTGTGATTTAAACTGCATTATAAAGTTTGTTATGGAATCTTATTCATTTGTACAGTCTTAAGAACGCATTATTTGCTATTCTTATTTTCTCATTAGTTTGAAGTATGCAAAAGTAAGTAAACAAGTAGGTTTTAAACAGAATCTGTCACTCAACCCGCTTCCACACAACAGTTGTGTTAAACAGGTAAAAAGGTGCCAAACACAGCATTAATTCTATATCAAACATTTAATGCTAAATTTGGCTAGTTTCATTTATTTTATTTCGAAAATTCAATAATTATTACTTATCGTTTGCAAAAATTAATTTATATTTCAAAGAATAAATATGTAATATTCATCGCTTTTAAATAGAATGAAAATATTTCATATCAACATACAAAGAATCTCGTAGTGAAATATATTTGACGTCATTTCAAACTGATCGATTTATTTGTAATTAAAAATTTTAAACGCCCAATTTAACTATTTTCATTAATCATCTCTCTCAGATTCAATAATTAGACTTTATCGTTTGCTAAATTTGTTTGAAGTTCGAAGAATAAAGATGTAATATTTTTTAATAAATATCTTTGTGTCGCTACAATTTCCCATTTACATTTCTTTCGAAGAATCAGTTATTTATCGTTTGTTAAATTAATGTACAGTTCGAAAAATATATAATTACTGCAATTGATGCTTTAAAAATAAAAGCGAAACTTTGCATATTTTTTTTATGCCAAGTTAGAATTCTCTATGCATCCTTCTTCATACATATATAATGAACCATCAAAAGAACTCTATTGTGATATTACAACAATCCAAACTGAATCATAACACTTAAATATTTTTCAAGTGTTTTATTTTTATTTTAAATAAAGTTTCTCGTACGTTTAACGAAATGGCAACAGTGAAAATATTGAATAAAAATGGAATTTGCATGTTATTTCAATGTAGATTAAATTTTTAGTTATTTAAATTTTAAATAAACTTCTAATTTAAATTTTTTAATGAAATTTGGAATGTAGCCTAATCTAATTTTTTGCTTCAAAATGACGTATTCCACTTGTCTGTGGGACTTGTGGTACTTTGAAAGTGGGTGACGGACAGACAGACAGACGGACTGAACGATTATAAAACCTTCCACTTTTTACGTTATAAACGTAGTGTGGAAGCTAAAAGCTACAATCCCAAAGATCATTTTGATTTGAACAAATAATTGTTTAGGTGGTATGGAAAATACTTGTAATTTCTCCTCCCATTTAATGGTAATACAAATTTTATTGGAAAGCTGCAATTTAGTTTAGTTTGAATTACCGTCGCACTAGAGCTACACGAGGGCTATTGGCGACGGGTGTCGTATATTAGAACCACTGTCAAGTGACGATAGCCGACACCTGTAAAAAGCTGCAATATAGGAATTGTAATGTTTTTGTTTTCATAAGAAATAAACGAGAATCTAGAGTATAGACGTTTGACCCATTTTGTAAGAGGCATAACTCAGCGATAACTATTGCAAAGATAAGTTACGAGTTCAATATTATTATTAGTTACTTTTAGTTTTTCATTTGAGGAAGTTGAAAGGTTAAAAAAAACCTTAACAAATTACTTTCAAATATTTGCAAGCAGTTTACATTTTTATATGCAGTAAAACCTTACAGTGCACAGTGGGGCAAAACCCCTTAAAAGCTGGCCAAAACCCAAAATTAAAGTGCCTCTTTTAAGTTTCCATCTATGTGGGGTTGTTTAGAAATATCTGAAATATCATATGTCACCTCCCCCGACAGATTTATGGCTTCTGGGAAGAGTTGTGAGGGTGCAAAGTTGACCAAATCGGGAGAGTTCATTTCCAGTTCGAAATTTCTAAAAAACGGTTGCTTACTTTGTGTGCGTCCAAAAAATTAATTTGTTTGTAAAAGTTTAAAAAATATGAATTCTACTCCTGGTGGTATGTATAACCTCAATTAATTTTATTGGATTTTTCGGAAGTGTTTTAATATATATTTTTTTAATTTAAAAAGAATGACTTTCTTAATTAATAATATTTTTTGTGTTAAAATTTAAAAAGTAGTAAATTTGTTATATAGTTACGTCTTGTTACCTAAAAACTACTACGCAGTTTGAAACCTTTTACATTGTTGTTTTCAAAACTGTTTTCACCTGTTGCACGTTTTCGCACGTTTGGCTAAAAATTCAAAATATGTAAGGAATAATTTCTTTAAAGTTTCAATGGTCAAATGTGCAAATAATGAGTACCAAGGCTTTTGTTTTCTAAACATTGAAATAGCACTCAGTTTAATACTTTTTAATGACTATTATGAATTATTCAAGATAAAGTAATGTCATATTTTGAAAATAACCTTCTGTTGGGTGCATTTGATTTGGCAGATATTCAATAATTTTATTACATTTTTTGTGACTAGTTTAATGTTAAATTCATAAGTTTTTTTTAGATACTTTTGTATATTTTATTCATTTGACAATTGACATCCATCATAAAGTTGTTTATCACTTAAAAGTGGCAAAATTAAATTAGTTACTGAATTTGGATCTTTGTTTTTTCATTAACAAGTCTACCAAGCACACTACAGCCGAACTCGGCGTTAAGCATATTACGCTCTATAAAAGGATAACGTTTCGTAAATTCTCTGCAACATTCTCGAAAAAAAAATCCAATTTCCGTCCTTAAGTAGCTCGCATATAGATAAAAAGGAGGACATTCTACAAAATGCTTTCAAGATTACCTCCAAAATCGCCCTTCAATAATAAAGTACAGTTACTGGAACTTGAACTTAAAAATGACAAAATGCCCGTAAAAATCTTACTTTGAAATTGAAAAAACCTGCACAGTCATTTTGTAAAATCTCTAAAACGATATGGACAGCCGTACATAGAGTAAAGCAAAATTTAAAACAAAGCTTCGAAAAAGGGTTTAAAACAAACCTCCAGAAAGAGTTAGAGCCATCATCCCTTAAACGCAATAGTTGTAACCAGTTGTAAAATACCCCTTAAGCTCTCTCTACCAATATCCCCGAAGAAGACAAACCACATTCGTTCCGGCGCTTTCGGGACGATGGGTTTTGGCACAGAATGTGCATAATAAGCAAGAATGGACTGTAGTTGCAAAACTAGCATTTTCCAAAGTATAATTAAGGTATATAAGTGAGTTATCGTCGCACTAGAGCTACAAGAGGGCTATTGTTGATGGGCGTCGTAATTCAGAACAGTCAAGTGACAAGCCTTATAAGGTATAGAGTCAGGCTTGTTCATTATGGATTTCGTCTAATTAAATTTACGATTATCAAAAATTGCTAATGAACAAACCGGACCCTACTATACATTAGTTATACTCTGGAGAAGGCGAGTTTCAACTACACCCTTCAAATAAATTACACAAATATCAATAATAGCAGACAAACTTTGTAAAACCTTTATTACCATGCATAGCACTCTTTTCCATAAAAGCACATCCATTCAAATATCCTTTCAAGTAATGCCTAGAAAATGCTCAACAACTCCAAGTAAAACCATCTTTCATCAAATACACATTCATATACAAGTGTGGCAAAGTTAAAGTTTGTTAATACTGTTGCGATCAAACATTTTTCAAACTTTTCGTCTCTAACCAATACCATATGCTTTTTTTTCCAAAGAGAATTTAAAATATACATCACTATAATGCAAGTATATAAAAAAAAATTCAATATAAAGTGTGACACTTAACTAAAGCAGATCCTCGATACAGCAATCCCATTGTAGCAACATCGTTTTAACCTCTTAATGATCCGATAATTTTCAAGAAAACTGTCATAAAATTACCTATTTTTTTATCCCTGAAAATTATATAGAAAATGTGTACATGAATAATATCGATATTCATTTTCGATTTTTCGTTTGAAATTGAATACAAGTTAATCTGATTAGCGTTTGATTGGTGGATTTAATTTTAAGTTAATTAAGTTAATGGAAGTTAATTTTAATCTTATAGACGTGTTACTATTGATTACTACAGCCATTTTTTTTCTCGGTCATTTTTTCTGTGTACAAAAGAGGACACTGTTCGAGAATCTACACAACTAATATCAATATGAGATAGAGAAAAAAATATGGACGGTTAACTGCGGATCACTAACAAGTACGGACATTATCACATGATTTATATCACTCACAATTTCAACGATTTACAAGTGCTGGAATGTAGTTAACAATATTTACAAATTTTATATACAAAATTATCACAATTGATTAGTAAAAAATACCACCTTAATACCGAACTTTAGTGATTTGAGGACATTATAATTCTTATGAAGAATTATAATTATATATAGAATATGATGAGTTTAACTATTGAAAATCAAGTTTACCAAATAGCACTGCAGGGATATATGTCGAAGCTAAAGATAAGTCACACATAGATAAGGATTTTTGTATAGTAAAACCTTAATATTAAACAATTAGTAATAAAGTAAAACTTAAATGGTCTATGGTGTAACAAAAAGACGGTAAGGCATGTTTGGTAGTTCTTTCGCATCGTGTCTTCTAATCGTTCTCCACCAGGATTTCTTTCTATAATGAAGCTTCAAAAGTACTGAGTTTCTAATAAAAGACACTTGGACAGCTTAAAGGTAAGACTCGGTAGCAGGAGTGAAAAAATTCTCAACCGCAGTTAAAGTACCTTCCTGTTCTTTTCAGACACGGGATTTGTTTATCACTATGTGCCAAGTATAACAAGATCAATTCTTCATCTTTTCGGCAGCTAATACAACATCTTATTGTTTAAATTCAAAGCAATAAAAGATTCATCAATGGAAATGATTTACACTTTAGTGTCTGGTCTAATTCAGAAGCTAAAACATCCAACTCCTCAGTTTCAAAGACTTGCCAATTACAAGGTCTGCTCGAATACCGTGATAAATGTAGAGGTTTCTTCAGCACGCAAAGGGAAGGGGTAATAGATTCTTCTTGTTGACCCATAAAAAGGCTTATTAGTCGTAGACGATCTTGTCCTCCGCGTCCCACCTCATGTTGAGGTACTGCCTGAACATTCTCTGCGCCTCCGGTAGAACCTTGTGCAGCTTGTGCTTCCTCTTGCACTTGTCAAAGTACGAGAGCAGATCGTTGTAGTCCAACTTCTGCTTCATGATTGTGCTCTTGTGCTGCTGGAGCATGGACACGATCAAGAACAGAAGAAAAGGGTTGCCGTCCCCAAGTACATGGGGCGGTGGCAGCGAGATCTCTTTCATGTCCTGTCCTTGGTCCTGGTGTCTGTCCGAAGTGTGCGAATAGTCCGTGTCCTTCTGTTCGTTCTCCGAATCCGTTTCTTCTTCGTCATCCACGTCACTGATGTCTTCGTCCGAGTCGTCCACTATCGCATCGGACATGTAACCTTCGCTTCTACTCCGGTGAGAACTCGTTGGCGAATCTCTACTGTCCGTGTCCGAGTCCTCGGTCACCGTGCTGTAGCTGGAATCGTTGCTACCGTGCCTCTGCCTCGTGCTGTTGACTATCTTGTTGGTCGGACACTTTGACCGGATGTCGGTCTGCCGGCCGTTGAGCCAGTTATTGAGCTGCAACTCGTTGATGGTGTTAGAGTAGCACCATTGGTTTCTAAGGAACTCTCGGGCGTCGTACAAGGCGGCGCCGTACTTCTGTTCGTCCCCGATCGTCTCGCCGCAAGACCAACTCTGGCAGATATCTAGACTGGATCGGTTCTTCCTATCTGGAATCTTGTAAGATCTGAAAAGAGTGAATTTAATCCTTCATGCACTGGATTCAGATTTAATTTCTAACTATTTGGCTTTGCCTATTTTAAAGCATAAGTGCAATTTATAATAATATAATTCGGTAAAAAAATAGTTGGAAAATAAAATGCACTTATTTCCATTTTTCCTCCTTTCTATTTATAACTAATAACACTGAAAAACAACGAAATTTTGTCGGATAAATATGCTTTAACATTCTAGTCTTCAATGATTTGAAACTGAATACTGCCTTAATCAAATCGATACTACCATCTATTTTCCCTTAAACAAACAATGAAAAATAAAAAGCAATGAAAATAAGTATGAAGAGAAAGGTTTTTAAAATCGTAGTACCGTAACGGCATAACGAACTGACGCAGGTAACTAAAGTTAAATTTTTCTGAAGAATTTACTTTATCTCTGTAAACTGTAATGTGCTAAAACCGCACAATTTTAAAAAAAATTTCCATCCTGCCCCCATTTTCTCCAAATGGAAAATGGAAAGTGGAAACAGCGGCCATATAAGTAATACTTTTAAGTACCGTCAGTAGATAAAAATTAAACTGTAACTGATTGCTTAACTGCAAGATTAAGCTGTAACATAGGCATTTTTGGTACTTGATAAAATTTAACATCTAGTATCGTCAAGAATTTAAGCACATCAAATACGCGTCTAAAAAAAAATATCGACTTAAATACGCGACTTAGCTGCCAACACAGAGTTATCTTGTTTTCAAACCCATCCAAGGAAAAAAGGCTACTATCAGGATATGCATACCTGGTGGCCAGCTTGTCGCCAATGGTGTTGGCATTTACGTCGTGGTCAAGTCTGCCGAGCTTCCCAGCAATGTATGGCCTGTACTTCCTCTTCCTGTAGTGCACCGGTAGACGTATGTCATCCTCCGAGCTCTCGTCCAACTTGCTGTTTCGAGCAATGGACTCTCTGCGGACACGGTGGGTCCATCTACGGGAAATAATAAAATGCATTGAAGACAGTTCGATTTCGATGTGGTTTCATAGGGACATGGAAACTGCTTATTATCTGTTAAACTACCTTGCCTTTTATTTGCATTTCTCAATATCTCGTTTCATCAGGAACTTTACAAAAAAAAATGCTAAATCTAGAAGAGTTTGAAACTTATTTTCATGATTTCAATATAAGCACTCAAAATCTGCTGCAGTGCCAAAAATTAAGCAAGTTCGTTAACTTTTCATGATTTTCAGGCCAACACTATCGACTTAAAAAATCATAATAGGCTTCAAATCCCGTGTTTCTTTCGACAAACTTAGAGAGCAGTTAAAGATCGACACCTTCGAAGAAAAGATTTCCTTTTTTTTGTGTTTACCACTCAGAAAAGTCCCTCAGATAAAATATTTCTTTCCCAAGCCAATTGCTTACATCCATTACTTACAAAACAGAAAATAAAACCCCACCTCGCGATCTTAGCTGCTACGATGGGCCTCGGCAATGCACCGTCCTCCTCAGATACTCCCCCAAAATGATCTTCATCTAGATGGAGCCTATCTCCTGGAGCAGTGTGCTCCCGTAGCGACTGGTAGATCTCCGGGGTCGGGAACTTGATCTTGTAGAGTTTCAGCTCGGGATCCGGGGGTCTTGGGGGAAGGGAGCCCCACATAACTTCCATTAGATGGAGCATCTCCGTGTAAGGAAATTCGCGTTTCAGCTCTAGAAGGAGCCACCTGTGCGGAAAGGGGATTTAACACTCAAATCCTATATAAAATCAGCAATCAATAACTAAGGCGTAGTAGCCTATGATGGTTCGTTGTTCATCTTTGTGCATTTCACTTTGATTGCTAAATTGCATCCATATAAATGGTGCTCGTAACTGTGCTTGTGCGTTGAAATAAATTTTGGCCGTTTGTAGTACTTGTCTGCCAATATGTTTTGCATGTACAGATAAAACGAATTGCATTTCTGCACACTCCAATTCACTTGTAGCTTATTTTGTCAAGAGCTGGAGAGAGCAAGAGATGGAGGTATTCGACATCAAAGTCACTTCGTTCTACTCACTCTATTAGAAAAAGAGTTCTTGCTACATTGTACAAATTGTTTTTTACTATATTCAAACAGGATCAGTAACTTTAAAGTGTAGGTAAGTAATGAAGTTAATAAATAAGCGCGCACTAAACGTATAATGGGCCAGAACATTGAACAAGGATAGAATTATCGAAAAATGTAATTGAATCCTTCTTGTAATAGCTAGGCCCAAAAGTTAACGCCTAACCAATTGAGTCATTACAGCTCCAATCCATAAATAAGATTTGCAATTAAAACGTGTTAACGTCATTTAGACTGCATTAAGACAAATAGGATAATTTGCTTGGATTTCTTTTCTTAATTTAGTGCTGCAGCTGTTTACTGTAGAATGGATGACGTACACACTGTACGTCCTGGTAGTGAAGGGGTTTATACTAAATATAATCAATCGTGTCTAGTTTCTTTTGAATAACTCTCTTAGTTATTATTCCTAACTCACCTGTAGCAGAAGACTAGGTCAAGGGCCCCCTCGTTCCTCAAATAATCGTACATCTCCTTATCAAACACCTCCACGACTCTCTTGAGGTGCCTGTGCTTCAATTCGATGGCTCTTCCTCCTTTGCTGAAGCTTCTCTTGAGTCGCCTCATCAGACCACAGAAGCAGACATAGGCGTGGGGTTCCGTTCTCATGACGTACAGGATTGGAGACAGCATGTCGCTCATGCCTTGGACGTACGACGTGTCCGGATGGTTGAGGGCGTACGTTGTTAGGACGTTTGAGAGGGCGCGCGTGTGGGGGTTGTCGTCGGACCCACGGAAGAATGGTAGTTGGCGGTCTGTGCGTCGGGCGTCTTTGCCCACCATGCTGATCAGGTCGGACAGGATAGGGGGAACGGTGCCTGGAAAGAAAGAGTTGGTTAACGTTCGTATTTTGGTAATAGATAAATGTTATTCTCAAACATTTGGACTGCCTTTTTTTCTGATGCCTCCTAAAAATTTCTGGATCTACGTCTGCAATTTTAGATATTAACCTTCTAAGGATACGCACTTATAAAACCCGTCATCTGAATATGCTTTTCCAGCGCAGTACATGCATTTAAAATTTTATAAATTCGTTATATTTATTAAAATAATTTTTTAAATATTAAGTTTTATAAACCGTTTTCTCCTTCAGAGGGTAAACTTCTAGGTGATGATGGTTTGACGTAATATCAACTTTGCTAAGGTTCGATACATTGCTGACATGAACGGTGCAAATAATTTTGATGAGTTTAGATATACATCATTAGACTGCTTAGATGACATCTAGAGGAAATGCAGTATTGCCTCCATAGAATTTTTTTCGTTTGGTAAGGAAACTGTTACAATTTCTCGACAAAATAAGCAAAGGCAAAAATCATGCATTGACAATCTTTTACTTCTAAACAGAGAAAATAAGTCAATTAAATTCCCTTCGAGTATTTAGCAACAGTGACTTTTGATAACATGGCTGTCCATTTAATTACACTATTAGTGATCAATGAATAATGTTCTTACCTGCCTTAACCAGTCTCTGCCACCTATACCTCAGCTGGTAATATTCCACGCACTTGGATCCCAGATATGCTCTCCGGTCACGCGTGGTCATGCCAGCAGGGTAGACATTCAACAAGTGCTTCCACACCACAGGTCTCATGGAGGGTTCCACGCCTCCGGAGAATGCCGCCAGGTGGAGCCTGCGAGCATTGGTGATCCTGCCTTCAGGATCCATGAGAGAGTTGAAGATGTCTTCGCTCATAGGATAACGGCTGCCCAGTGTGTGGTTGTTGTTGAAGTCAAAAGTGAAGCAGCGGTGGACTTTCTGCACGCAAGTTTCCACCTGTCGAAATAGTTTGATTTACTTCAGAATAGAATAAGCATAGAGTCTTTGCAGACGGGAACCTTAATTCGGAGCTTGACAACGCCAAGACCTGAGTAAAGCCTTTGTTTATTAGGGAAGCTGTTACGGTGAGTGATTCAATATAAACCACTCCCATTGATCAAGCTAATGTGGTTTCTTAGAGAGCGTTGCATGACAACTCTATACGTCGTCGGCTAAAGCGATTTGCTGTCAAGTGAGTTGAGAAAAAACGTTGACGCCAATGTTTTGCCTGGTGTCCGCTGCCGAAGATTTTGGTGTTAAGTACGACAGAAAAAATCAATTCGAAAGGTTGAAGGTGATTTCGATTATACGCTCTTAGAAGAGGACCTTCTAATTAATTTTGTAAGCAAACGTGGAGAGCTATAACACAAAAGCTCTGGTAAGTATAATGCGTCAAAAAATTCAGCGCATCAAAACTAGAAATCATTGAAAATTTCAGAAAAGAATTCGAACTAAAAGTGAGTGGGGGCATCTCAGGAGCTCCATTGACTCCATGGAGCCTCCTGGAGCAGACGTTCTTTTCGGTTGTTAAGATTGACATGAAATTCTTATTGCTTAGTCCCCTGGCTAGATTAACCCTCACATCACGTCCTACCATGGGTGTTAAATGTATGAATTGAAGGTGCCTTACGTGGCTGATGAACGATCCTGCGAGGCTCCACCTCTCCTCCGAGCACCGGGTGTGTAGCTCCTCCTCCATGGGTGGGATGTCCGAGGGGGCGATGATGTCCCACTCCTCCAGGGCTGAAACACACAAGACTACAGCTTACAAAACAGAAAAGTCAAATGAAAACAATGCTGTCAAACCCAACAATATATATATACATAAAATTAAATTATTATGCTTGTACAACTTGATTTAGTGTAGTGACAAAAAGTTAGACTAAATTCATTTGAAGTTTCGTTATATGACATACCGTCGAATAGGGTACCTTTGGCCCAAGCTAATAACTTTTCATTAAATACACTCTTCAAAAATGTGCTTGTATTTTTCCAATAGTGGCAACTCTGCCCTGACTTACGAGTAAAAAATATTCAAGAAGAAAGTCAGTACTATGGTGGCCATAGTTACGCCATACGACGGTACTCAAGAATATAACAAGTAGGTTTGTAACAGAATATTTCACTTAACCCGCTTCCACACAACGATAATTGTTGCGATGGCAATGATGATTTAATTTTAATAAAAATTGCTTCCTATGCTTTTTAAATGAGCATTCAATTTTGCAGTTTTTTTTAAATAATTGAAGTACTTGGAATTCGAATTCTTTTCTGAAATTTAACGTATCACAGGTGTCCGTAGCATTTGTAGTTTGGGCTATGAAAGTGGGTGACAGACGGACGGACTGAATGATTATAATACCTTCCACCTTTTTATGTTATAAACGTAGTGTGGAAGCTAAAAATGACTATTATTCAATGTATATTTTATCAATTAAATTTATAAAATCACAGATAAAAAAAACTTACTGTCAGAAATTGAGGACTTCATAAGTTTACCCTTTTAATATAAAATTCAAGATTATAATGAAAATATTTATTTTGTTGCATAAACTATAACATTATCCGTCTTATCAGGTCACTGATACTTAAAATGTATAAATGTGTATCTCCTATTTCCTTTTTATAGGTTGCTCTTTTTTTTATCGAGAAAGGTTAATCTGTATAGCGATGTTGCCATTTTCAATCAACATCATTAAAATAGACATTTCTGAACATGTTTAAAAGAAAACAAATTTGCCCCTTGATTAAAAGGACGGTTAAATTGGTGTTATTCAAAATATCAGTTTGAAATTAACATGAAAATTTATTTATGTCAACGAAATTACTAATCACTATATTACATGGCCTTCTTTTAAATACGAATAATAGTGAATAAAACCCCGACTAAAATAAATTTTCGAACTAAACATTATTAAAAACTAAAGATGAGTAACACCACACGACTTCCAATTACCACTCAATAAATAAATACTTTTAATGTATATTATATACAATAAGTTTGACAGACGGGTCAATGTTCAAAAACCTTTTTGGAATCAGCTACTTACAAAACACGTAGAACTCACAAAATCTCCATTTCTGATTTTCGACCCCCCCATCGCAATACTTTCATTACCTTATATTTCACATTAGGTAATTAAAAGTAAAAACTTTCGAAAGTGGCGAAATATACTCTTAACAAGACTACTTAATATTTATGAAAAAAAGTATAGCTTATTCAAATGCATGGCAATCGGGATATTAAAAATTGCAGATGAGGATAAATATTTCCGTTGCACAATAATGACGGAAGGTAATCAATAAAGATTTCAGCAACTCTTGTGATTTCTTCACATAAACCAACCTTCAAATCAATATCAAAAATACGGTTTATTGCGAAGTACCAAGCAGTAAAAACATTCATGGTCATTTAAAAATTATTTTACGTCGAACTTCTCATAATCAGTATGTCAATATAATCTCAAAACCACACTTCATGAGCTAGAGCCTCCATAAGCAAACCTGCGGCCTTTGGTGTGTTTTTTTGTGGCCCTACGCACTTTTAAGAAATCCAAAATTATAAAAAAATAAATTCAAAACCTAAAAAATATCGAACTTTCGAAAACCATTACGTTTCAAATAAAACTTTTCCCTTGCGTTTATTTTTCTGATAGATGATTATATATTTATAGGAAATTAATATTTTAACTATAGTTAAAGGACATAAATAAGCAGCAATCGCAATGAGAGAAAAATGAAACAGACTGAAGGGAGTTATGAATCATAATTCGCAACTTTTCTTATCTTATTTTGATATTTCCAAAACTGCTTAATCTTTAAACAATGTTTAACCTATTTGAGTATCGGCTTTTAACATCTTGCGAATGATGAATTCAATCCTCAATTTGATTATTTCCATCAAATGTGTGGGTTTCAATTTAGGTTTTTAATCTAGCCAGCGAATTTCACCTTTTTCCTGAACTAAAGCTTTTTCTTATGTATTTTAGAGCTCTGGTTTCGAATTTATTTTTCTGATACTCCATTGCACCATTAATCCAATTTTTCATTACTTAATACATTTTCACCGAATACTATTGTTTCAATAGTAATTCTGTTAACTTAGGTCGTTTTGTATTTCTATAGTTAAACTGGTCAGCGACGTTATTGACCACCATTTAAATCTATTTTTTACAAACTATAACAATATAGAATTTGCTCCTCGAAATTATCATCGGCATGAAAAAGCAAAAAAAAAAAAAAAAAAATCATGTACTTGTGCGTGAAATTGCTGCATTTAAAACGATTTTAAAAGCAAAACAACCTAAGTGTTAATATTTAACCAGGTTTGTAGTTTAAATTTAACAAAAATAGGTTTGTATTTCTAGGGTTGATTTCACTTTTCCCGTCAATCCGACTGTCACATATAAAGCGACAATATGATGGTTCACTAAAACTAAAATTAACAAAAGACTTCGGACGTCCATGTCATTTAACCTATTTCAATGTTTTCTGCAAACAATCCTGATTATTTATCATTTTTTAATCCTGAAAAACGACCTTTCTCAAGGGAAAAAAAGATAAACTTATGAATGATCACTGGGAAACAACTTACTCAAGTAATATGACGCCCCATCACGCCTTCCACCGATCTAGGTGGTATTGGGGATATTTACTTCAACATAAAATACGCCTTCATACTCACTTTTATCCACGGGCTTGAGATCTATGAGCAGCACTAGGCAGGGTCGCGAAGCCTCAAAGATGGCGCCGTCCAAGTCGAAGTCTGAAGCCAAAGGGACGAACTGACCATCCTTCTTGAAGCTGATGGTGAAGTAACTGCAAGGAAAAGGAAGTGCATGATTACCCTATATCCAATAACAAAGTAAGGCTGTATATATAATATCTCAAAACGACTTCTCTACAAGATCGATTTCTGTATAAAATAATCCATACAGGCAACTACCAGAATTTTCCGCCGGATTTTTAACTAGTTTCTTAATTTCCGTGTCATACCTGTACCAATTGACGGATTTTCGATGGAGGAGACATTAAACCTTCTTTTGGCTCCCGGAATCCGAAAATGGTTATTAATGAGTTACATCTGGATAGTTGGCACGTCGGTTTGTTAAATTAACGTCACACTAGAGTCACAGTACTCACAGTTCCCGTAATTTTCGCCGCTCTTACGGTGTTGGATTATCGCAGTGACAATATTAAGTCAATTGGACTTTCCACACGAGGCAAAAGCGAAAACAGCACTTACGCTTTTAAATCCGGTATTCAATTAAGCAGCGATACAAATTTAAGCGCTGCTGCAATGGCAATGTACAGCATCCAACTTTTTCGCACTTCATATTCACTGAAAGTTGAGCCACAACTTGACCGAAAAAAGCAGGTTAAGCCGTAAAAATACAGTTTTCACTTCTGTCGCATGTGAAAGATCCAATTGACCGAACATTGTCATTTGTCACCGATGCTATCTTCAAAGCACTACAAGTATAGCGATCATTACTGGAACCGTTCAAAGTGAGATTGCTGCCTTAGGGTACAATACTCAGATTTGGCTAAGAGTTGCTAATCAATGAAGAGTAAAGCACTACTTGCAAACTTTCATTCAGAATTTCATAAATTTTGAGCCTTCATAAAGGCAGTTTTAAACTCTTCCTGGTCATTATTTCGTTGTACTTTTGAAAATTAATAAAAAAGATATATATATTTTTTTTAAAAGAAGAATCCTTACCGTATCTGATACCGTCATTTAATGTTATAGAATAAGCTTTCAAATACAGCACCAGAGAAAATGATTTTTTTTTTGCATCAGGTCTGACGTCTTACAACTAAAATAAATGACAATGCAGTTTATTCAATACTCATTTTGGAAATTGATTTATTTAATTGAGTTTTACATCACAACTTGAATAAACTAATTTCCGAAACAATGAGTAAATTGCAATATCATTTATTTTAGATGCAAGATATAATGATATAAAATATGATAGTTATTTAACGAAATGTTGAAATTGTTTGTTTATACCAAAAAGCAATGGGAATGTTTCAGATGATGTAAAGCTCTTGTTTTCATTTTTATACGTACTGGATTTCATTGGCTGCTTCGGTTTCACGTATTGCAATTTCATTGGTTGCTTCGGTTTCACTCTCAAATGACCGATATAGATGAAAAGATTTTTTTTCTATGCAAGCTTTCTTTAACAAATATTTTGAACAACCAAAAGTACAAAAAGTTGGCATTTAAAAAATTTAATGAGTAAAACATTGTTAGAAAACTCATTTTCAAATACCAAAATATAAGTAATTCCAAGCAACAAATGACAACAAACCTTTGGAGCTGTTGCCATCCACGACAAGACACAACCCCATTGGATTTTGCCTCTGCAATCTACACGTGTCGTTATTTAACGAGAATACGAAACTAAATCTGCGAAACTCCCAACCTGTGTAAATGACAATGACTTTTACTACTCTGTGTGACTCAATACAAGCGAAACAGCTGACTATATATGGTTAACTCCAATGACAATTTCGGCAGTAAAAATCTCCATATTTTGATACTCGTAAAAAAGTATAGTCTTAGTTGATATAAGGTATGCCATGGAAACAGCTGGCTGAAGTCTGAATCAGATTTATTAACGATCCAGGGATTTTCTGGAAAAGTTTTGATGCTTTTTTTTATAGAAAGAGCAATTAGATTTAGGACGATATCAAGAATGGTTAATGTGCATAACTCGGTGGTTTACGTGTGGAACACTTAAAAATTATAATAGTCCGTTTGAGTTTCCAAGGTAGCAGCCAACTGAAGGCTGAATAAGTTTAAAGAAATTAAATTACTAACCGATCCAGGTATTTTCTAGAAAAGTATTAATGCTTTTTATAGAAACATCACTTAGACTTAGGACGATCAAGAATGATTAATCACTGTGCATAGCTTGGTGGTTTGCGCGTGATACACGTTAAAAGTATTGTAGTCCATATGAGTTGACAACAGGCATGCCAAAGGACAGCTGGCTGAAGGCCCTGAATAAGATTAATTACCCATCCAGGGATTTCTTAGAAAAGTTTGGATGCTTTATATAGAAAGAGCAATTAGATTTACTACGATCAAGAATGGTTAATCATAGCACATAACTCGGTGTTTTGCGTGTGCATATGTAAAAAATATTATAGTCCGTTTGAGTTGACAAACAAGCATGTCAAGGAAACAGCTGACTGAAGGCTGAATCAAGTTAATAACTAATCCAGATATTTTCCAGAAAAGTCGTAAAAGTTTTGAGGATGATATATGTTAAAATTATGACAGTCCTAGTGTGAGTTGACACTAGGCGTGTCATAGAAACAGCTGGCTGAAGTATGAATCAGATTAATTACCGATCCAGGGATTTTCTAGAAAAGTTTTGAAGCTTTTTATAGAAAAAGCACTTAGATTTAGGACGTTCAATAATGGTTAGCGCATAACTCAGAGGTTTGCACGTGTAACATCGTAAAAAGTATTACAGTCCTTGTGTAAGTTGACAAAAGGTATGCCAAGGGAACAGCTGGCTGAATCAGAATAATAGCCGATCCAGGGATTTTCTAGAACAGTTTTGATGCTTTTTATAGAAATAGCACTTAGATTTAGGACAATCAAGAATGGTTAATCATTGTGTATAACTCGGTGGTTTGCGCGTGATACACGTAAAAAGTATTGTAGTCCATAGGAGTTGACAACAAGCATGCCAAAGGAACAGCTGACTGAAGGCTGAATCAGTTCTAAGAAATCAGATTAATTACCAATACATTGATTTTTAGAAAAGTCATAAGAATATTGATGCTTCATATATAGAAACAGCAATTACATTTAGGACGATCAAGATTTTAGTCATTGCATATATTTGCAATGGTTTACGCGTGTGACATCAAAGGTGAAGTTGATTTTTATACTTATGTATGCTTCTTTTATCGCAACAGCCACTGTTGCTAGAAACATTTAGGTGTACTAATTATTTTTATAAAGCAATTGATTCAAGACATCGTAAGTAGAAGGAAGTAAGGCATTTTCGTTACTTTTTACAAATCTGCGTTTTTGCATTTCTTTTAGATCAGTCTTTAAACTATAACAAATTGAAAAAGGGAAGAAAACTGCCATTTCAAGAAATACTAATATTTTTATAAGAATACTTCAAGAAATGAATGAAAAAGCGAGTTTAACACTAATATTGCAGAAATTGCAATTGGACGTGGGGCAACTTACAAAAATAACACAGAAGAAAATTACCAGCGGTTCCATGTGTGAAGCGATTTTTTTAGAAAAGTAATCTGATACTACAAGTTTGTGGATTCTATAATCGCTTCTTATTTGAAAATTTAACCTGTTTGGAATGCGATTTAAGAAGTAAATCTTGGTATAACAGTAGCGGGAAAACAGCTTAGCAATAATTTTAAACTATTCCTGATAAAAGATGCAAAAAATATAACCAGGTTGTTTAAAGTGAGATTTTGCAATGATTTTTACTGACATAACAGTTAACTAAAATAGCTACAACTCGTTTTTATATTTTTCAATTGATAAAAATGGATGTTGTTTAAAAAAAAATCTACATCAAAATCATTGCAATTTTGCGATTTAAAATAATTAGTAATTTAATTATAATTATAGTTAGTAATTTAAAACTCGAATATACTTTAATGGTGTTCATTTTAAATATTTATCATCCTCATATTAGAATGTGCAAAACTTCAAGATTTGAGTTTTAAAAATAATTACCTGTCAATTTGTAAAATTTCGGCCAAGTGTTGCCTCAGTGTTGAATAATTAGTACTCTGCGGTTCAAAGTCAAACGTAAAATCATCAAAAGTGTCTCTCTTTTGTCCTATTTCATCCTGGAAAGAAATTTTCATTATAATTTCATTTACTTAAAGACCAAGCAAAAAACATCGCATTTCAATAAGTTTAAGACATTCATTTCATTAAATAAATGTTTGATTCGTACCAATACAAAAACAATAAATATTTAGTTGTTTAAAAAATTAAGCAACGGATTGTAATAATGTTGGTAATTTAAAGCCACAGTAAAATAATGCTGCCAGTAGCTAGCTACAATTTGTATCTTCGCAAACACTGTTCCGAGCATCAACGTGAGTAATCTACAAAAATTATTTGGACCATTTTTCTTTTAAATACTTAAAAATCACAACATACAGGAAAGTTTGCAAGGAATGGGGGTTTCTGGACTAAAATGGTTTGAGCCATTTCTGTAGATACTGCCGTAGAACCACTTACAATGGGTTATAGATACATTAACTTACTGATTAGTAAGGTGGAACGTTAAACACAAGAGCAATTTGTTATTAAAAATAAAAAAAAAATAACAAGGTTTACAACCAGTAGTTATTCTACTCGATTGAATTTCAATTGTTTCTGTTCCATCTTTTAGGTTAACTTTTACAAATTAAATTTATACGGAATGTTATAGATACAAAACATCTATCCAAATGATCTCTGAGACTTATAAAACCAAATACTATGTTTTCAAGTCTAATTTTCTTTTTTATACTTGTTGAACAATGGGTATACATGTGGAAGTTATCAGCTTGCCTCTAACTTTAAACTTGGGGTGCATCAATTGCGACTTAACTCTCAACAAACTTTTTATCACCTCTTTTTAACAAATGTAAGAATTGAATTTGTCGCCCTTGTGCTATCTGGAGCGGGCCAATAACCGATGGTAATCTTTAAAAGATTGTGGGTATAGTGAAACTGATGGTTTAACTATTCATTTTGTTGAGAGTTTTGTATGATGGCTATAGTCTGATTTGATATTTCAATCTTTCTCAGAGATTTTTTTCTGTTTTCTGAAATGGCATTTTTTTCATTTGCAGTTTTCTACTATACCAGACTACTATATACCAGACTACTATATTTCTACTATACCATTTCTACTTTGTCAGATTTCTACTATATATGTGACTTGTAGAAATCCAAATGGTCATTTTTAGCCTACTTTTCTTTTTTTAATTCGAAAGAATTAAAAAATGAAAAAGTAGGTATTGACATGCGGTCGATGTCCGTCTGTCCGTCTGTCCGTCTGTCTGTCTGTCTGTCTGTCCGTCTGTCCGTCCGTACCCCCCTTCCAAAATCGGTTCTAATCATCGGATCTTAAAAATTCTTTTTTTGTTAGAAAGCTATAACCTCAGATACCCAACTTTCATACTTTTTGTCCGTCTGTCTGTACGTCCGGACGGACATAAATCTACTATCTGTCGGCGAATTTCCCATTGAATTAGCATTGAAATTCAATTTTGAGTCATTTAAATCACTGTAGGTATTGAAATGCGGTCGATGTCCATCTGTCTGTCTGTCCATCTGTCTGTCTGTTCGTATGTCTGTCTGTTCGTATGTCTGTCCGCCTGTCTGTCCGTTTGTCTGTCTGTCTGTACCCCCCTTCCAAAATCGGTTCTAATCATCGGATCTTAAAAATTCTTTTTTTTGTTAGAAAGCTATGACCTCAGATACCCAACTTTCATACTTTTTGTCCGTCTGTCTGTACGTCCGGACGGACATAAATCTACTATCTGTCGGCGAATTTCCCATTGAATTAGCATTGAAATTCAATTTTGAGTCATTTAAATCACTGTAGGTATTGAAATGCGGTTGATGTCCAACTGTCTGTCTGTCCATCTGTCTGTCTGTTCGTATGTCTGTCTGTTCGTATGTATGTCTGTCCGTCTGCCTGTCTGTCCGTTTGTCTGTCTGTCTGTACCCCCTTCCAAAATCGGTTCTAATCATCGGATCTTAAAAATTCTTTTTTTGTTAGAAAGCTATGACCTCAGATACCCAACTTTCATACTTTTTGTCCGTCTGTCTGTACGTCCGGACGGACATAAATCTACTATCTGTCGGCGAATTTCCCATTGAATTAGCATTGAAATTCAATTTTGAGTCATTTAAATCACTGTTGCCAAATCAACAATGGCATGAGAAACTTTATTTAAACATATTTGAAGCAAAATAATATTTTCATGAATCAGTTTGGAATGACGTCTTAAAATGTAGAACAATTTGATTCTTTGATTATTCATTAATTATCTACCAAGAAAGCGGCAAGGCATACTTTTGCATGCAATTATGCTTAGTTTTAATTTACATTTCTTGTTTTTTAATGCAGTTCGGAGTAGTTTCATTACTTTTGTTATTAATAAATATTTATTCTTCGAACTACAAATAAATCACGAGCAGATGATAAATAATATTTAATTAATTTGCGAACGAATATTAAGGAAATAAGTGTTGATTTGGCTTTAGAAGTTAAATTATAGCTGGGTGCTGTGTTTCGATTTTTTTTTCGAATGTGTATAAATCTAGTGTAGAAACGGCTGTTGATGATATTTACTTTAGGACCTAGTTTTTTCCGATTAGAACTTCAGTAAGTATTTAGTAACAGGAAAGTAGGCTATTTTAGTTCTTTATGAACTTCTGTTTAAAATGTAATTTGAAACAATCTATTGTCTAAAATACACATGCATGTCTGAAATACATGTAAAATAAACATCAATTCATGCAGTTCAAGAATGTTAAAATCCAAAAAATTTCAGCTCTTAATGACGCAGTTAAATAGTTGTGCGACTACATTCTTTTTGGGTTGCATGCAGCACGTCGATACAATGTAAATACTAATTTATTGTTGTTTTTAAATAGTGTTTTTGATGGTTATAACAAAAAATAACTTTCGAAATAATTTTCTCTCATCTTCAAATGTCTTCTTTTTGAATGGAAGAAACTGACGTATTTACATTGTTTGTGTCGCCAAATCGGTATGGCGGTTTCGACCCTCGCTTGTCAAGAGAGTTGGCACGGGTTCGAATCCTGTTTAAGGCATGGCTATTTATGCTGCCCGTATACAACTGTATATGCGGGGGACACGATCGTTAAATCTGAGTCCGAAAGTCCTGTGGTCGGGTATAGCGCAGTTACCATAGGTGCAGGTTGTTTTAAGAAAATTGCCCCTTTCTCTTCAACGAACATGCCTAAATTGAGGAAGTGGTGCCCTCTCGGAGCAGAAGTCAGATACCCACCCTCACGGGTTCTCTGTGCCTTCTGCAGATGAAAGCTACTGCACCCCTCCTGCCTTCCAGACTATGTTAATTTACCACAACAACATCGTAAGTAGGAAGCAATTTTTTTGGAAACCGAGTGTCATACAAACAATTATAAAAAAAAATTATTACTAAACTCAATGGCTAACCAGCCAGCACTATATCTGAATTTTGTAGTTAGGAAGATTTGGATGTACAACGAAGAATTATAGGCATTCACTAAGCTTTACATACCACTTTTTGATACTGATACACCACTTGCACTTCTTTTTTAACCATTCTTAGGAGAAATCACTGATATCATCACTTCACACATTGCAGCACAAACTTTGGTAGCACGACGGATTTAACGTGCACCCACTCCATGTTCACGGTATTGAAGGATTTTCGCACTAAATCTACACGAGGGCTATTGGCCTCGTAATGTTTAGGCCCCGTTCGAAAAACAATATGGGATGAAATCGAGGAATATCCAAAATCAAGTAAGCTGCTGTTTCATGAACAGCCAGCAACCAACTGCAATCTCCGTGTATTTGACCGCATGGACCTTGGTTCGTGCTTTTATTTGGTGTAGAAATCCCGTTAATCTTTGGCCAATCCTGATCATAGAGCAGGGCTATGCCCACAAGATTATCAACAGCCTGTTAACAGGTCAATAATTAGTGTTTTGCTGAAAGGAACTAAGGTCCGTTTCACACACAAGGTTCCGGTAGTTTTTACCGTATTTACGGTTCCACTAGATCCAGTGCAAGTTAGGGAAAGCATTACCAAATTTGGGTCAAATAATTAACAGCTCGATGCTGTAGTAGGATATGCAAAAAGGAATCCTTATAATGAGGAGTATGAAATGCTAGTGTTTGTAATTTTGAATTTAGTTGATTTTAATTTTAATTTTCAGCTTGTGATTGGTAAAGTTATGGCTTTTAGTCAAATTATTAGAGCTCCATTTTTTTCCCCTGTTGAACATATGCGTTAACAAAATTATGGGATAAGCTAGTGTGAAAGATAAAAAAAATGATAAAGGTGAAAATCTTATTTTTTTCATTTTATACATAACTACATAACTTTTTTGTTAATGATAGCTCAATATCCATACCAACTTTATTATAGATGTGTGGAACACTTTGAAAAAAATCCATTACAAATTCTTTAAATGTAAGGAGTAGATTTTGAAACGTTAAATTTTAAATTTTTTTAAACTTACGTTTTATATTATCATTTCTTGTATATGTTTATTGAATGTTAGTTCTTTGTAAAAATAGTTTAATTTGAACGCTAGCGATAAATACTGGATTTAATTTTTGGGTACCTGCGTCCCCTTAAGTCATAAATTCATACACGACAAAAGAATTCTTGAACAAATCGTCAGTCAAATGACAAAACTACGAATATGTAAAAACACAGATATGGAAAACTGGATACTGTAAAGTCGACGTTTTCAAAAATTTCCTAAAATGTACACATTGGTGGTTTTGTCATTTGACTGACAGTTTGATTGCATTAATAGTAGTAATGTGCGGCAACAAACTTTATCATCAATGTCGAAATTTATCACACTTACAATGTGAAATTGACTTACAGCAGTCACTGTGGATAGAGATGTCTTAGAGAATTATTGTATGCAATCATTCATGTACAATAAATTATTGTTAATTAAGAAATCGAATATAACTTCCTAAGAATGAAAGAAAAAATCTTGTTAGTATTGTTCAGTTCAATTTTCCAAATGCAAAAATGTGCTTGACACTGAAAATTAAAAATGTTTTTTAAGCTATCCTATTGTATTGAGTTTCAATGTTAAAAGAATCCTTTTTTAATTATAAAAAATATTGCAATTGAATATTTAAAAAAAAATAGTTGGTAAAGGCTTATAAACGTATAGTTTAATAAAGAGTTGTAATCTAAAATTTAGAACTATAAGGTCTTATTAACAGATATGTACGCACGGATTGAATTGATCACAATTTTTAAAAAGTATTTTTACAGGTAAAAAATTCAAAGCGATACTAAATAAATATTTTACAATGTACATACTTTAAAGAAAAATTCGGCCTCGTTTACCAACACGGGTTCTATTCTAACGCTTACAAGGTGGGCTGTAATTTTAAAGCACATGTGTCTCAGCCTCAACCCAGTTGAATTTCCGATTGGTATAAAAGAAGAACATTGACCAAGGTCACGCTGTGTGCCTGTGCACTGCACAATAGGTGAAAATACAGTGCTGTGAATTTTGATTATAGCAACAGATGCAATAAAATGCAATAGAAAGCGCTGTAAATATGTGGCAAATGTTCTGTATTTTTTACAGAATTTTTTTTACAGTGCATTATAAAATTTCAAGAACGATACGCGTTTTTTCCCAAGAACGAAAAGGTTCAAAGAGAAATTAAAATCAAGAAAATGCTACGAATGTGTTTACTGTAATTAATGAATCAAAATAGAAACGGAGTGTGTCGATAGCTCCATATTGAAAATATATCTCTTATTTGTATTATCATAACTACGTTTTTATTATGCACCAAACATTACAAATTCAAAATAAAAATAATATTTTAATTTTATCACCCAATTTGTAACAAAGTGGACAATGCATTTTTTTTTTTTTTGAGAATGACCCATAAACGCTATTCGTTTGGCTGTCAGCTAAAGCTGCAAAGAATCATTAAATTTTGAACGCATGCTAATATTTGAATACGTTTTTAATGTTTCGCATTTTACCGTTTTAACAATGATGGGTATCACCTTTCAGCGAGGATGCTATTTTAGACTGCACCGCATAGTGATTCAAATCGGTTATAAATAAAGAGCAGATGCAGATAAGCTCTTATCTCGGAGAGGATATTTTGCATAAAAATAGAGGATAACAGGTCGAGGTTTGTCACTATGTCGATCGATTATTTTGATCTGGAAACTGATATATTGGAACAAATGGCAGATAAGAAAATTGGTTAAATGCAAATATTATAGGGGTTGACCTTTTGCGTTCTACTCGGCACGTAATACTTTCTATGGTGAAGTACGTACACAGTAATTTTTAATTTCAATTATCTAATATGAAATATAAGGTAAGGTAAGGTTAGGTAAGGTTTGAATTATCGTCGCACTAGAGCTACACGAGGGCTATTGGCGACGGGCGTCGTATTTTAGAACCACAGTCAAGTGACGAGCCGACACCTGAATAGGCACCCAACGCAACCGTTAAGGGCGACATCGTACGCAGCGTTAGGACTTTGAGGGCTATTTAAAATGTACTCCCTTACACGGGGTATTATTTGTCGGACATTTTTGGCTGCACGGGCCGTTTATAGGTCGGCAGTTATTTTGGCGATGCCCGGACCCGAACCTGGGACCTTTCGCATGCTAGGCGAGTGCCTAACCGACTGGGCTCCCCAGCCCCGAAATATAAGGTAAAGAAAGTATTGCGATAGAGTTGATAATACGGAGATTTTGTGTTTCCGACACATTTTGGAAGATTACATAACAAAAGTTTATTAACATTGGTCGGTCTGTGAAACCACTCTACTGCCCGAACTAAAATAGCTACGGGCTTCCAATATGATACATGAAGCAATGCCTGGACCCAAACGAGGGACGCTTGCAAGGCAAGCGCCATACCGACACATGTCACGGTATCAGCTGAAACCTTGACCCAACAGGCATACCTGTTGATGCAAATTAATTGGAATTTTTGGTTATTAACCCTCCGAGTGTTAGACTCAGCTTTTTCCGTACATTATCATTATTCTGTATCTTGTGCATCAATCTTTCTTGCAATAACATTAAACTTTAGATTTTTATATTTAATACATTTTTATTCATAATATAAATATTTTCCAAATGGAAAAAGTACAAGATCAACTCTTCAAAAATAAAAATAATTCTGATTTTTTAAAATAAATATTTTATTTGGAATATTCCCCATTTCCAGGCCGTTCGAGAGGTTAATGTCGAAATACGCAAGAAATTAATAATTTTAAATCATATTGTGACCATTTGACTTTGTTCATCAGCGGCTGAATGATTTTTTTGAGGAAAACTTCTGAAGTACAGAATCATTCGCAGTATGATTAATAAACCTTTAGCAAAAACATAACAAAAATACCATCACCAGAAACGACTTCCGTAGTAAAAGCAGAAGACACCAACAACAATTAACCTTCGCATTTCTCGCATACCCAAGATGTCATTTCCATTAATTTCCGCATTGCAGTAGTAGACATTCTTATTACAAAAAAGAAGAAACCAGTTCTAGAGTAAGTAGTCAGCGGTTGTTGCACTTTGAATTTTTCTTTCTTGTGCCTTCGCCCCTTCCGGGGTATTTCCCAAACGGCCCTTCAGAAAGGAAGAAGAACGAGACTGTCTTCGAAAGCAGGTCTTTTGGACATTGTCGTTATGAATCAATTGAAATTATAACTTTGCATGCAGCTTTGCACCTGCAATCAGCATTCAGCACCTTTCCTTTAAAGGTGGAATCATTTATAATTTAACAGAACTTAAAAAAGAAACAAATCGCCAACGAACCTTCTTAACTTTTGCCACCCAAACCGTGTAGCTCTAGTGCGACGATAATTCAAACTAAACTAATTTGCCATCCAAATTATAATTTCCACACACTATTTCTTTCACATTTTCACCCATCTAAGCTATTGGCTTGTTACACTTGGCTTAAAGCATGTCTGCTTTGATTCCTGGAATTTATTGGTGGCTTCACACGATAAGCAAAGACCACTACTTTGATTAACCAATTAAGCCTTAAATTCATTCTTGAAGAATGAAGCAAGACTCAAGACGTTGCCGCTCAAGACGTGAAGAAACCCATTAATATTATTACACTCAAATGACACCAATCATGAGAAATTTGCCAGCGTGACATCTTCGCCTAGAATTAAAGTTAACAGTTTTTCTTAGTCAAATATATTTAGGTATTAGGTACTAATAAGGCTGATTTCGGACTTCAAACGGGTTACGGTAGCAAAAGAGTAAGACCTTTCCAGAGAACCAACATAATTGAGTAATATTCAATCACTTAAAAAAAAAAATCAGTCAGCTACCCTTCGCGCATGTACTATTTTCTCAGCATGTAACATTTTCTCAATGACATGCGACAGATATTAGGAACTGGTGAACCAAATGAGAAGTCCGTAGATTATTTAATTCGAATTGTTGAGTGATTTCAGACAGACAGAATGACGGACCAATGTTGAGACGGACCAATCTTAAAAGACCATTATAATTTTAAATCCTTTCAAAACGCGTAGAACACACAAAATCTCCATTTCGGATTTTCGACCCCATCGCAATACTTTCATTCACTTATACTTTCATTCACTTATACTTCATATTAGGTAATTGAAAGTAATAAACTGCGGCATCATTCTTTGTATTTCATATTTGGACGTACTACCTAAGAATCTCACAAAAAAACACACACACACACAAGCATTGACACACTGCTCTCTTCTAATACCTTTAGCTGAGAAAAGCAGTATTTACAAGATCAGAAGTCTCGACTTCCAATTTGTTTGGTTCGGAGGTCATTTAACTCTCTGGAGGTGGTGCCCCACAGAGTTAAGAAGATGGAGATGCTTGGCGAGAAACAAAATGAAGCCGCCAGAAAGTTGCCAAGCAACCCTAGTAAACCGCTCACTTAATGTTAGCCCATGTTGAAAGGCATCATTTCATTCCTTTAAAAAGGGAATTTAAAATTGAAAAATGACAATTTGCACAGCTGTAGCAAGAGTTCTGAATTTATACCAAGATGGTAGTAATTTCCTTCACAGGTAAGAAACATGAGTTGCAATTATTTATGGCTTTTAGTAGGGAGTCGAAAATCTTAAGTCGATGTACTATACAGTATACCTTTTCAAACTCCACTGTAGAATCGCGCCAATTACTTCGCCGAGAACGTTTGTTTAGCCTTACTGCAAAGCGATCGATGGCTTCACTTGGCAAACCAGGTTTTGCATTGGTTTCTGCCCGGCAGCATCTCCCATCCTCTTATCTCTATGGGTGCCCCCTTCTAATTTGGTGGTTTTTCTTGAGCTTCTGTGTGGCGCCAAAAGTGGCGAAATGCGAGGCGGTGAAATTTATTGCTTTAAGTTTTTTAACGAGTAAGTGGTGGTGTCGTAATTTGGTATCTGAATGTCATTGATGGAAACGAATGGATGAGTGTTTTGCAATTAATTTCGTTCAAAACAGAAAGGGTTTTAGTTTTGTTTCTTGGGAAATATAAAATGTTTTTGCAATATTTGAAGGTAAATGCAGCAAAATGTCAAAATTATTTATAGTACCGTCGAGTGGAAGCTTTTCTCCTTACTCTTACTTAAGGGGGAATGGGCGCGCTGGACCGGGGGTCTCCAAAGCAAAGTGGATCAGTGTTAATCCTATGGAGAAAAAAATAATTACTCTGCCACATTTCTCCGGCTGTATTGAATATTTTTACAAGCGGATTTTTTATGTGATAAATGTAGCTGACTTACAGGTCCCGACCTTCCCACTTTTTGAAATGGGTTCGAATATTTTTTTTAAATTTTCAATAAATATTTTTGCACAAAATATTTGAAGCAATTTCAAAAAGTGGGAAGATAGAGACCTGTAAGTTATCTACATTTATTTTTAAAAAACCGTTTGTAAAAATATTCAATACAGCCGGAGAAATGTGGCAGAGAAAATAGTTTTTTCGCCATTGGATTAACACTCAGGCACTTGAGTTTGGAGACCCGCGGTCCAGCGCGCCCATTCCCCCTTAACACACAAATTTATTTTACTTGTATTACATTATCACTACTTGTGTAAATGTGATGTGTGTAACACTACACGGCTTTCAATTCAATCACTAAAATCAATTCATATAAATGTAATATGCGGAAGGCCCCTATACGGTAATTTCAATAACTCTGAAATCTAAACAGTTCTATGACAGACCATTTGCTAATGCGCCAATTTCTTAAAAAATCTTTTTATGACGCCCAACGGATACTGCGAACTTGTGTACCGCTTTTAGTTTTTCAGTAATACTTTTAGAACCGAAAAGTTCTATGGTAGCTACCCCTTTGTGCATGTGTGATTTTATCGAAAAACCTTACTATGATGTCCGACATGTAATGAGAACTCTTGTGCCCAATTTGTAGTCTCTTTTAGTTCGAGCTGTAGAGTGGTTTCAAGACAAGCGGAGCAATGTTCAAAAACCACTCTTTTAGAACCAGCAACCTTCAAAACGTGGTAGAAAACACAAAATCCTCATTTAGGATTTCCGACCCCATTGCAAAACTTTCACAATACCTTAGATTTCATACAAGTTTCGCAAAGTGAAAACCGTCTATATTTCAACTTTACACACATAACATGTAGGTTTGTAACATAATCTGTCACTTAACCCGCTTCCACACAACAGTTGTATTTAACAGGTAAAAAAGCGCCAAACACAGCATTAATCCTATATTAAACATTTACATGCTAAATTTGGCTAGTTTCTTTTCATTTTATTTCGAAAATTCAATAATTATTACTTATCGTTTGCAAAAATTAATTTACATGTCAAAGAATAAATATGTAATATTCCTCGCTTTTAAATAGAATGAAAACATTTCATATCAACATACAAAGAATCTCGTAGTGAAATATATTTGACGTCATTTCTTACTGATCGATGTCGCAAAAATAAATTTATTTTAATTTATTGTCTAAAAGAATTAAAGTTTTTCGAGTGATTGTTGCGAATGGCAATGGGGATTTAATTCTAATAAAAATGGCTTCCTATGCTTTTTAAATGAGCATTAAATGTTGCAGTTTTTTAAATAATTAAAGTACTTCGAATTCGAATTCTTTTCTGAAATTTTCAACGTATTCTAATTTCGATGCGCTGAATTTTTTGACGCATCACACTTGTCCGTAGCATTTGTAGTTTGGCTATGAAACTGGGTGACGGACAGACGGACGGACGAACAGACGGACTGAACGATTATAATACCTTCCACTTTTTACGTTATAAACATGGTGTGGAAGCTAAAAAGTGTAAAATCCTACTCGTTTTACCTGCACTGCAAAATAATTATACCTTACCCTCAATATTTTTTATGAGCCGAACAGAACAATTGATTGTTATCTCAGCTGTTTATTGTAAACAAGATAAAGGGGTTGGGAAGGTTCAACTTTATAGGAGTTACAAGATTGGGAAATGCCACACAGGAAGGGTACGCGTGCTTGAATATCAGTGGTATATCTATCATAGAGATAGTAAAACCGTGCGCTCTCGAACACTTCCTAGATGAGACCCATCAGGGAGAAAAAATCCGACTCCTTTCTCCCGCCATGTTAAGGTCCGCTCGAGGAGTTGTGTAGAACAAAACAATACTGAAATTGCGCTTTTTATATTGGAGTCTATGGCTAGTAGCTTTTTGAAAATATTTTTTTAGACGTTGATAGCACCTTTGTGATTCATGACAAAGACTAGTTTTTTTTGTTTTATTTTGCTATTCAGTGAAAAATTTGTTGTCTAACTCAATTTGTCTCAAAAACACTTATCAACGGCCTGTAATTTAACTTTCACTTTTTTAGCCTACTTTTCTTTTTTTAATTCGAAAGAATTTAAAAAATGAAAAAGTAGGTATTGACATGCGGTCGATGTCCGTCCGTCTGTCTGTCTGTCCGTATCCCCCTTCCAAAATCGATTCTATCCATCGGATCTTAAAAATTCTTTTTTTGTTAGAAAGCTATGACCTCAGATACCCAACTTTCATACTTTTTGTCCGTCTGTCTGTACGTCCGGACGGACATAAATCTATCTGTCGGCGAATTTCCCATTGAATTAGCATTGAAATTCAATTTTGATTTTTGAGTCATTTAAATCACTGAAGGTATTGAAATGCGGTCGATGTCCGTCTGTCTGTCCGTCTGTCAGTATGTCTGTCTGTCCGTACCCCCCCCCCCCCTTTCAAAATCGGTTCTATCTATCGGATCTTAAAAATTCTTTTTTTGTTAGAAAACTATAACCTCAGATACCCAACTTTCATACTTTTTGTCCGTCTATCTGTACGTCTGGACGGACATAAATCTACTATCTGTCGGCGAATTTCCCATTGAAATTCAATTTTGAGTCATTTAAATCACTGTTGCCAAATCAACAATGGCATGAGAAACTTTATTTATTTCAACATATTTGAAGCAAAATAATATTTTCATGAATCAGTTTGGAATGGCGTCATAAAATGTAGCACAATTTGATTCTTTGATTATTCATTAATTGTTTACCAAGAAATCGGCAAGGCATATTTTTGCATACAATTATGCTTAGTTTTAACTTACATTCTTATTTTTTTTAGCCTATTTTTCTTTTTTTAATTAGAAAGATTTAAAAAATGAAAAAGTAGGTATTGACATGCGGTCGATGTCCGTCTGTCCGTCCGTACCCCCCTTCCAAAATCGGTTCTATCAATCGGATCTTAAAAATTCTTTTTTTGTTAGAAAGATATGACATCAGAGACCTGACTTTCATACTTTTTTTCCGCCTGTCTGTACGCCCGGACGGACATAAATCTACTATCTGTCGGCGAATTTCCCATTGAATTAGCATTAAAATTCAATTTTGAGTCATTTAAATCACTGTTGCCAAATCAACAATGGCATGAGAAACTTTATTTATTTCAACATATTTGAAGCAAAATAATATTTTCATGAATCAGTTTGGAATGGCGTCATAAAATGTAGCACAATTTGATTCTTAGATTAATCATTAATTGTTGACTAAGAAAGCGGCAAGGCATATTTTTTGCATACAATTATGCTTAGTTTTAATTAGCTTTTCTTATTTTTTAATGCAGTTTTGAGTTGTTTCATGTTATTGTTATTAATAAATATTTAATTGTTCTTCGAACTACAAATAAATCGAGCAGCCGATAAATAATAATAAGTTAATTTGCGAAAGAATATTAAGGAAAATAGTTGATTTTGGCTTTTAGAAGTTTAAACTATAGCTGGATGCTGTGTTCGATATTTTTTCTAATGTGTATAAATCTAGTGTAGAATCGGTTGTTGATGATATTTACTGTTAGGAACCTAGTTTTTTCCCGGTTAGAACTTCAGTAAGTATTTAAGTACAGGAAAGTAGGCTATTTTAGTTCTTTATGAACTTCTTTTTTATTTTGCTTTTGAAAAGATAAATTATTGAGTCATTAAAAAATTGCATTTCGTCTTTGTACTAAATGATTAATTAAGTAATAATAAGAATCTTTATCCATGGACACGACATCATCATCATGTATTATAATTTCATTAATTAAAATACAGTAAAAATGCGCTTTTTACATGAAAAATATGGATTAAAAAAAGCAATTTTAGGTCTGTTTTATATTCTACACTACTTCTCTAGTCGACCTCAACATGGCTGCCGCGCGATGTCAAAATCTTTTAGGTCTTTATTACGTATCTCTTCTCGAAAGTGTGCTACAGCGCACGATTTTACTATCTCTATGATATCTATGTGCCGATAAAAAAAAAGGATTGAATTGACTTAAATATGAAATATACAACTTCAGAGTTTCCAATTATATATTTTTTCACAATCTGCAATAAAAACGCGACACAAGAAATTTCTTATCAATTTGAGACCAGAATAGAGCAATCTATCAGGTAAATAAAATCTCGGGCGTAAGGTTTAAACAAACTTTTTCCTTCGAAGCCAACACTTTCAATAAACAGTTCGAAAGTCTTTTAATAGTAAATCAGACGATGATCTAATGGTTAGAGTTTGGCTCCCAGTATCAAATTCAATGAGTTTGAACTTTCCAGTCACATTAGTGAGTTTTGGTTGCGTTGAATAACATCGCACTAGACCTACACGAAGGCTATTGGTTAAGGGCGTCGAAATTCAGAACAACAGTCAAGTACTGGTCGACACCCGAGTATGCATCCAATGCGACATTTAGGAGCGACATCATACTCACCGTCGGGTCTATGGAGCAAATTTAACGTGCGTTAACCGTGGAATACCCGTGTTAGCTAAAAAGTACTTTTTTCGGTTCAAATTCATTCCAAATGAATTTCGTAGCTTTTCAAAAGCAGAATAGTATAGAAATTGATAAGAAATAGCACGTCAATGGAACAAGAAAGCCAAGTCTGAAGTCATAAACCCACGAAAAGATGATTAAAAGTGTTTTTACCAGCAGTGGTGTATCGCTTAACTTAAAGTCAATTACCGATTAATTTAACTAATTTTTTAATTAGTTTTAATGATACCATTCGACGTGTATTTCAAAGTATTTGTTTGCAAATGAATTTGAAATTCATGCAACCTCCCCTTCGAAATGTATCTTCTTCGAAGGAAAGCTTAAATTCACTTTTCGAACTAAGATGACAGCGCGCAGACACAGAAGCTCACGTGCATCTAATTAACGATCATTAAAATGCAGCGAAAACCCTGAACCAAATTCTCCGTTAGAGTCCGACAGACTGCTTTTTTTTATTAATCAGGTTAGATGTGCGGCAGAAATCTAAATTACCTTTTAATCAGCGCTCCCCCATCAAACACTTTTCTCGTGCATAACAAAGAGCCTCCCAAATTAAAACGAGACTATCTCGTTGTTTTTGATGGAACAGCTGTTTTGTTCAGCAATTGTTGAATTCCCTTTCAGCTTTAAAAGTTTAATGTGTTTGTTCGTTAATGGAGGATTCATTTATATCGCTCATCTCATGCAACAAAACTCGAAAATCAAGATTGTTATGAGTTGATTTACATATAGTTAGAACGAGAAGGACAATTGCAACAATGGAAATTTTCACTTCTTTTCATTCCTGAGCTTTCAAGATTCTCCGCATTTTCATAAATGGTTAGGTGTGAACCCATTTGGTTTAGTTGAATTAACGAGAGACACGAGAACAATTTAACTATGGGTAGGGGAGAGCGGGGCTAAACCATACACACATTTTTTTTTGCCTAGATTTGAAGCTAGACGATCCCGTCACGTGCTATAGTCTAGAGGCAGATCGCACAAGTTTACAGTATAGATATCGTTTCGCTATGAGTATCTCTACGCGTATCAGTATCTCAGTAAAATAAACTGTTTTAATCATTTTCTAATTTTCGTCCAGTACTAAATAAAAAAATAAAAGGTAAGTGAAGAATCTTTTCTTGTATGCTAGTAAATGTTGGATCATAATAAACTTCTCTTAAGCTCTCTTTTGGTTGTTATCGATGATTGGTTAAGTGATAGAATTTATGGTTATTGTAATATATTGAAGCGAGGTACAGATTGGGGATAAACCGTACACTTCTGTACGGTTTAGCCCCAAATGGTTTTCTATGGCAACATACCTGCATTGTAACTTACGCGAAAAGTATAGGCCTACCAAAAACGTTAAAGTTTTATATTTTTTCTTAAAAATTTTTTTCAAAGCCTCAAATAAAGCATAACATGGAAGAGTCAGCTAAAGTAAAAGAGCTGAAGGAAAAAATTCAACAACTGCAGGGAAAGATAAAAGCTGAAAAAGAGTAGGGCAGAAAAATTCAAAACAAGTGAACTTGGGACTCAAAAGTAAAACCAAAGCGAATCCTAAACCCAAGAAAACAATTTCTAAAACAACACTAATTTTTTTTCTAAATTTCTAAGACTTTCCAAAATCTTCTAAAATTTTACAATTGTAATAGTTTTTTTAGTTACGACCTTTATTAGTAATAAAAAGTTTTTTACAGTAATCTATTGCATAACAATCATTACTTACCTAAACAGATGATTTTTAAAATGTACGGTAAACCCTTCTACTGTACGGTTTAGCCACGACCCCCGGGGCTAAACCGTAAAAGGCACTTTTTTTTTAATCACCACTTTTTATATATAAAAAGTGGAATAGTTCCAAAATGTTTATGTAGGATCAGTAGCCGAATAATCAACGTACATATTAGTTGTGTTCATAAAACCATTACTTTGAAATTTGCTATGTATCGACGAATCTCCCTTAAGTGTATGGTTTAGCCCCGTTCTCCCCTATCATTATTTTAAACCGTGGCTTGGGTGTGGTGATGCCGAAGATATTATATTTACAATAACCCGTGTCCACCAAAAGGTGTCATAAAGTGAAGACCAAGTTCCTTCGGCTTGTATACTACAATACTTTTTGTAATCTAAATGGCTAGTAGTAATGCAGTAGTAAACCAGCGCCATCTAGCGTGGATGTTTTTTTTAAGGTTGCGTGCACCCGTTGCATATACGCGGCGTTATGTTATTTTGTTTGTCCTGTATGATCAGATAATATGATGGCAAAGAGGAGAAAAGAAGCAAAGGTAACTTTCAAATCTTTTCAAAGCTTTCAAGAACATCATCTAAACTTCAAATGCATCTTCCAAAATTCTGTATCCTTTAACAGACTACAAGAACGTAGTATAACACGACTGCCGTGCTAGTATATCTAAAAAAAAACGGGTGAGAAACTACTGTTACTTTCCTGAACACCTTTAGTAAAAACAAAAATGGTCTCCTTTCTCGAGATTACATCGAGCCCGTTAGTGGCACGTGACCGTCCATCGGCAGACAAAAAGAGTGCTTCTGGTCCAAAGGGATGACCAAAACGAGGCCACTTTCGCTTCTTTCTTTTCCAGCCACGTGAATAGCGCACACTTAATGCGATAAGAGAAATTGGCAAAAAATGTATTAATTTGCAGGAGTAGAAACTTAGGAATTTGAATCTGAATTTATTATTTAAGGGAGCTCTTACGACAAGAGTAGCATTTTCCATCCGTTGGTTTGCTGCATTAACGCCGCACAAGAGCCACAGTTGGCAGGCCTGTAAAGGCTTTTTTTTCTTTAAATCCTAATAAAAATCATAGTATTTCGTGTTTTTTACTGGGAAAGGTTTTGAAGTTTTCAAAAGTCAGATCGGTAACTCGTTGCAACTGGCGATGCATACTTCGTAAAAATATCTTATTCGCTTTATATTGTCATAACAAATATACTTTAGGATGAAAACTAATCTTTTCATGTCTTATCAACGTGCCTCATTTGTATATAAAAATAATCCGAAATACACGAAGAGATACAGAATACGCATGTCACAAGTCTTTATGTCAGATCGGTAACATCCAACTGTCACATTTTCCAACGACACTCAATGCTAGATTTTTCATTTCCAGAAAATTTCTTGCTCTTTCATCTTATTACTTACCTCGAATCAGAGAACCTTGACACTCATATTAGCATCTAGCCGATAAAAGATATAGCCTTTCAGTTTTTCTTACACACAGCTCTAAACCTGACATTCATAACACAAAACGACCTAAAGCTTTAAGTTATAAGTGACATAAATGGGTTAGGTCGGAATCCCAATGAGCATCTTTTTAAGATCGTAATCTAATCTATATCAAGAATTACAAAATCCAACGACATCTCCTGATATCTAAAGATATTGTCCCTATATAGTTCCAACATCAGCGGTATTAAATGTTAAATTCTGACAAGGTCGAAAATCGAGCATTTTTTTCCACTTCGGTAGCACAAACATAAAGGTGAAAATGAAGTTGAAAGTTGGCGGTTAAGGCCGCCTGTTGCGTAAAATAGGTGAAATAGCACACAAACAACACACTCGCAAAAGAAGAAAGTGAACTACATATCACAGGTCGGGGGATGCGGAAAGACGGAATGTAGCGTTCTTTTTAACCAATTACTTCAATTATCCAAAAAGAAAAAGTTTCTATGCATGTATTATTAAACAAGTAGGTTTGTAACAGAATCTTTCACTCAGCCCACTTCCAAATAAGATTTGGAACCAAAATTCCAAATAAGAACTGGAAAAATGGCGCCAAACACAGTATATTAATTCTATATTAAATATTTACACGCTAAATTTGGATTGTTTCATTTATTTTATTTCGAAAATTCAGTAATTATTTCTTATCGTTTGGGTGACAGACGGACTGAACGATTATAATACCTTCCAGTTTTTACGTTATAAAAGTAGTGTGTAAGCTAAATTGGACATACTTTATATACATCAACTACTCAAAAGCATAACCCGTAGAGGAAGTACATCAAACTCATAATAACCAGTAACGTCATTTTCAATGTTAACTTTAGATACTGAACTGTAGATACAAATTATAGGTAAAGAAACTACTAGATTTTTCTTATTCTTATCCCTGGAAACTTTCAGTTTGCATAATGATCTTTAAATTTCAATTTAATAGAAAATAACTCATAATTTGTCTTACCCAATTGACCAAGTTAAAAGGACAGTTAAGAATTGCAAATGTAACTACTGCACTGCACCCTTTAAGATTTTGAAACAAAAATATATTACAATGTAATATATCCTCTTCACCCCCGAAAAAATCCTATTCGTTTATTCTTTATATAAACATATTTTTCAAACAGATATTTAAAATAAGTTTTGAAACAAATTTTTAAAAAATACTATTACTTCTCATCGAAATAAACGGTATTTTATAGAGGAATAAAACCTAGCTCTGAAAACATTTCTACTGAAAAATATTTCTATTGAGTAAAAATACAACATGTACACAACTGCTCCTCTAAAACAACATAAATTCATCTCGGGGAAATTATTATTTTACAGCGGTTAATTTTGTAACAGTTAACGAAGGAAAAATAATAATAAAAGAAAATATCGGTCATCCAATATCATCGACGCACAGGAATGGCTTTTTGATTTCTAGGGCGTAGGGATCTAATTAAGTGAAAGTAAAGTTATCAAATGAAACGAATGAATGGAGTGCTTGTTTCGTAATATCTAATTTAGTGGCAAAGGGGTGCAACTAATTTTTTTGCAATTTTTAGATTTCTGCAGATTTATCTGTAGAGTATGACTTTGTAGATAGAAGAATAACTGAAGCGTTTCTACTATCTTTTCATCAGCCATCATTAATAACTTAAGCAATAACTTTTTTTGCAAGTAACCCGAGATGAACAGTTTGGCAATTACATAATATGGGGCATTAATGATAGTTTTTTGCAATAATTATTTTATGCAACACAAGTACTTAAAGAAGCCGAATTTTCTGTTACTTTAACGCTTACTGAAATCGTTAACGACAAAAAAAAAAGTACATGTGTGACAATAACTGTCACATAGAACCGCTTCCCTACAAGAATCATACAGAAAAAAAATCACCTAACACAGCATTTAATTGCAATTTAAACTTTCAAAAGCCAAACTATCGTGTAGCCAGATTTAGAAATGCTTTTTTAAAACGGAAACAAAACATTTTTTTAAAATATTTTTTATGAATAAATAATTTTAAAAATTGCACATAACGGTAATCGCCAAATTGATGTTGCAGAAAGAACACCTTGAAACATAATTATCATATTTAATTTTGCACAATAGTATTACAAAGTTTAGTATAAGTTTCAGAAAACTTAGAAAGTTAGATTAACGTCTCACTAGAGAGCAACAAAATTTTTATTGAGGACAAAAAACTGGGTGTTGGTGGCATACCCTAGTTCTGTTAGGTGGTATGATTATTACAATTATAAAAAGGGTCAACGTGTTCATTAACTAAATTAAACTAAACTAATGATAATTGATTGCGTTAATCTAGAGAGCAGTTCAGATGTTATTTCATCACCTGGAGTTTTAATGAGAGACGTTATGAAATTACTTTTCTTTACGTATATAAAATGTAATGTTTTATTTTTTCTTTCAATTTTTCAAATAATCGTTTAGGGTACATACTACTATAAATAGTAAATTATTAAAAATACCCTTATGTAACAAGTTATTAAAAAACGTTGTATAAGATACAGCAGTCACTGAAGGATACATCCCTCAGAGGGTTGTAGTGATGATTCCAAGTCTACCCAGTGGCTTACAAAATATCACAGAGGCACCCTTTTAACAAGGGTATTCACAAGTACAGATTAAACTCGGAATAACTAAATCTTGTAATAAGTCATGTGTGTGATGGGGTCAATCACAATTTTAAAATCGGTGGAATAATCCCGTATTAAAGTTTACTCCAGTTCGTGAATATCGGTGCAAATTTCTCAGTTTTCACATAAAAAGCGAATTAGAGAAGTTTTAAGCGTTAAAAGTAAATTTAAAGTAGTATAACGAATTCCAAACTCACCGAAATTGTAAAATATCCTTAGCCGATGAAATTCAGATCAACATATTTTAAAGTGAAACACAAGCTTTTTAACAGGATGTGTTGTAAAAGACAACATTTCACTGTAAAGATGCCTTTAGAACTGATAACATTGAAGTTAAGGGAAAACTTTTAAAACGCCATAAACTACACCTGTATGGATGAGATATTGCCCGGCATTATTGGAGATAGCAGTAAAATAGCACCTGTTCATTCCTTTGATTCAATCCTGATCCGTAAGAATGTAGCTTTTTATTTTTTTTCTAATTATTGCATGCAAGTTGTTACTAACATTAATGATTACAGTTAGTACTAATATGTTCAGAAAAGTAACTTGACCAGATTTGTGTCAGTGATTAACTTTTCGACTATGAAAACATTAAATTTTCATAAATCATATTGTTTACGTTTTTTTGTTTGAAAAGACTGTATAAATAAAACTGTGACTATTTGCATATTTTCTCATTGTCTAGATAGTTGTGTAACAAACTGAACTGTACTGCGAAATTCAGTACGTCTGGTAACACTACACAAGAGTCACATCTACCAGGGCCGGATTTCTAAATAGGCTGTAGCCTAGAGCGGCGAATTTTTTGGGGCGGCAAATTTTATGACCAATTAAAGCGGCATTGGGCATTCAAAAATCTTTTAATATTCTTAAAAGGGTTCTAATATTTTTAAGATAGGAAACAAATAATTTATATTACTACTTAAACCGTAAAAGTATATATAGTACTAATATTTAGTAGCAAACATTGCGGTTACGAGGGCAGATGCACTCTCTCCCCCGCATTTGGAAGTTGAAAGAACAATTGTAAATTGCAAAAAACTCGTCTATTATTTCGCTTTCGATTTAGAGTGTAAAGTTACATAGATGATTCTAATATGTAGACAGAAAAAAATAGTCAAGAAACCTATATCTGGGGTATCTTACAACGGAAGAAGGGAAAACACCATTCAAACGAAGAGCAAAAAAAATCACAAATATTCAATCCTAGCCTACAAGCGGCAAATCTTTAAATCCGGCCCTGACATCTACTAATAAATTCGGCTGGTTTTGAACGCTTTATTTTACTGCCTGAGGCAATTTAGTGCTCTTTAGACCGATATCAATCAGTAATGCGTTACTGTCTACGTTTGCAGGAAGAATATCCAGTCACTCTAATGCATGTCAACTGAAGGGAACACTCTTGTTATTGTATAGGAACCGATTTAAGTTGACTCATCGTTACACTAGAGCTACACGCGTGATATTTGTGACGGGCGTCGTAAAGTGGCGAGCCGACATTCGAGTAAGTAAACACCCAACGGAACATTTAATTTTAAGGGCAACATCGTACGCAGCTTTGGGTTTCGTTTGAATTATCGTCGCACTAGAGCTACACGAGGGCTATGCGCAGCGTTGGGACTTAGGAGCATATTCAACGTGCATTTCCTCTACACTGGGTATTATTTGTCGGACATTTGGCTGCATAGACAGTTTACAGGTCGGTAGTTATTTTGGAATTGTCAGGGCCAGAACCTGAGACATTTGACATGCAAGGCAAGTACCTTATCATTGGACTCCCTTGTCCCTTGCATAATGTCCCTTGCATGAATGGGGCAATTCGAACGGAGCGGAGCGTGGCTTGGCTTGAATGCAATGTTTGACGTAACTGTAGGAGTGAACTTTCTAGTTTACACGAATTAGCTGCCGATTGGTTTGTTTGTGGGGTTTAAGACAACGGTTGACGTGGCTGTAGGCGTGGCTGTTCTAGTTGATCATTAAAATTTTTCGAAACTGGGAATTTTCAAGTTTCATTGTCTATTTAATATTTTAGATTGATGTCGACAAAATCTTCAAAGAGGACGACAAAATTGTTGAAGATTTTGTCGTCCTCCTTTTTAGCTTAGCTTTAGTCTTCAGCTTTTTTTTTACCTTATGCGGTTTCATAAAGACGTTTTTAAGTCGAGTTTCGGCTTGGCCATTAGTAGCAATAGAAGATTAGTAACAGTTATTTCAGAAAATTTTAATATAATTCAGAGATGCATAACGATTCGGTGAATTACACATCATTCAGAACACAGACTACGAAATAACAAAATTATCAATTATAATCAGCGAATACAAAGGTAATTTTTCTCGTTTTACTGAAAGAAAAAATGTTTCGAAAGAGACCTCTTTGTACTCTCAGCTGGCAATTTGTGGCTGAATACTCAGGGCTTGTTTCCTCTATGAAGGTTTTCTCGGCATCTGGTCCAACAAATGACGTGCAGAACATCCGAGGTCGGGAATTCTCCTACATTTGTCCTTTAGGATCTGGTATGTTTTTATGCCATATGCTCTTACTGTTTGAAAACATTGAAGTGAGGCTGCTTAGGCTGTGAAGTATTACGTAAACGCCTCATAAGCCCAAGATTGGTGCCCCGGAGGAGTCAGCGGAATTTTCATGGTGGGAAAAGCGTGGGCATGCATGTCACATGTTTATGTGACTCTGGGGACTAATGACGAGCTCTGGGGAATAATGCTCTGGGGAATAATGACGAGTCTGCAAAAGGCTCATCCGCCAAAAAACAGCCCCGTTGAGAAAAACACCAGTGAACTTCAAATTTGGTACACCAGTTTCTAGTACCTGTCAAACGTCACAAGGTTTTTAAGAAAATCGCGCATTAGTAAATGGTAGCTGAAATCGAACTCTTTAGGTTTTAAATTTATTGAAATTAACTTTTAGGATATATATTTACTTATAACTGTATTGATTTATTGAGTGGTAAGTGATAGTCGTGTAGTTACGCCTCAAGTTTCAGTTAATTTCACATGGAACGACTCAAGTGTTTCACGTAATTTAACATTTTTTAAATACATTGCTTAGAGATAGTTTACAGCTATTTAAAAAATCACATTTTATTCTTTTTATGGCCACTAAATACACATATTTTGTCTATTTTAAGCAATAAATAGAAAAAAAAATTCCACGACTCTCAAAACCTCGTTACTTCTAAACGATTACAATAGCATATGTCATTTTTCCTTAGGAAAAAAAGTAAACAAATCCCATGATGCTCGCGTTGCTTCATGTGAGTGAGTTATCGCGAAAAGCAGATTTCAAATCTTGAGAAAAAGAGATTAGTTGAAAAAGAATATATCATGCCGAAGTTTCATACATTTAACGGATCATATGATTTTTATTGGATGATTAAACGTATTTTAAACTTTAATAAAGTCAAAGAACGCTCGACATTGACATTTCTGCAAAACAATTTAAGAAAAAGTCATGTTTAGTTTTGTCAATTTTCTTCTAAAATATTGTTTATGTACATTTTTCAATAAAAATAAAGGGTGTATTGTCATAATTTATATTGTCTGGTAGCAGTTGCTTAATTTTTGTATTAGTAAAAATACTATATACAGTTCGAATTTGGGTTGAAAATACAGCTAAACTTTTCAGGTGTCACAATGGGTCGAATTGTAAAAAAGACTGGCGTTTAAAACGACTAAACTTTTTTTTTAAGACTGACGAAAAAACTCTAGTATATATTTTTACTGGATAATAAAACATTTTAACATTTATTTGATTCAAGGTACAAACAACATTTCTGCAAAAAAAAATAATATTTTAAAAAGTTAATTTTAGTTTCATAAATTTTCGTGGAAAATATTATTTTTATATTTTTCAATCAAAATAAGCTATATTGTTTTAACTTCTAATTAATTTTAATCATATACATAGTTTTAAAAAAAATTACAAAGCCTTAAACTAGCCCCTAACATCCAAATTATTCTACAAAACGATAAAATTAAAAAAGACTGATGTGACAAGAAGGAATACTAAGATGTTCAATAAACCAATCAAAAGACGTTAAAGAAAAAGAGCCGGATCTAAAATAGCGGGAAAATTAACTTGAGTAACTTTCACGGGCTACAACCTTGATTTTTGAACCCTAATTGAATGCACACACCGTTGGAATATTTAATTTCTGAATGACGTACAAGACCATAGTGTTACTAATATACAGGAATAAATTTTCGAAAATGATGAATTGTAAGAAAGATACATTTTTAACAGCCGATAGTTAAATTTCTTAAATATACGATTTTTTTTTAAATTATATAGAAAAGTCTTTTAAAATAACCTTTGGGGCGTACACATGTAATTTAGAAATTGATTTTATAACAGCTTCTGTAACAAAATTTCTGTATGGTAATTTTAAACAATACTTTTCGGTTACAAAGTCGTTTTTTTTTAGCTTTTCAAATGTCAATTGGCTTGGAAATCAAAAATGTGAATTGTCTTGTTTCTCGTGATGTAACTCAATTCAGCTTTCTTTCCTGGACTTCGTTGGGGGTTTCGGTGATTGGATGGTTTGTCACGTAAACTCCGACAACAACGAATAACCAACATAGACCTTATTTCATTCATGTCGAACTGTTGCCACTCATTTGTTGTACGTGCATTAAAATTTAAAAAAGATTTCTTTTACATTTTAATAATTTTATCGATGTTTACTCGATTTAATAGAAATCGGCGCTATTAGTACATTAACTAAACTTTGCATTTTAAAAAAACATTCGCAAACGTTATTATAAACACATTTTATAATTTGATTTAAAACTAAAAATATTATCTTGTACCTTTGATCAGTAACTAAAACTATGATAAACACATCAAAAAATAAACTTACAGCAATGAGGACCATAACTTGCAGATATTTTCTATCGATCATTTTTGTTTCACTTGAAATTAAATTAATTTTAAGACTATTGTTACGGACGTCCGACTTCGACGTTTTTTAAGCGTAAAAGAATTATCTAATATTCGAAGAAATTTGTCATCGATAAATTTATAATCATACACGCAATTCGATCAGATTCCGCAGCAAATATCTTCTATAAAAGGTGTAGATAATAATTAAACGTCGAACTATTGTAGTTCGAATTGAACTTTGTTTAAAAGAAGCATGGTGGATATTTAAGCATCCGGGTCTCTAAATAAAATAGTCTGAAAAAAACTGGGAATAAATATTTAAAAAATTCATTCCAATATTTTATTTAATTTTTGTTAAATTTGTTTTCTTATTTTCAAATATGTGGGGTGAATATCAAGTCATAAAATTTAGGTACTCGTGTACTATCCCGTCGAATGGCAAGACTCGCCCAATCCTTGGCGCTAGTTTTTCCATGAAAAGAATGTATTATTTTTTCTTTGTGTACATTTAAAACTGATTTTTTTAAAGCCCTATTTGTTTAAAAAAATCAGAACTCAGTTTATTTTTATTAAAAGATAATCCCAGAATTATTTTCAAATGAAAAAAGCAGGATAAAAAAATATCATTATAAAATGTGAATTTATGTTTATTAATAGAAAGTTTGATGTATAAAATACGGATATTTAGAGTTTTGTACCCAAGAAAAACTTTTAAATTGCTAGTGATCCTATTTCGACGGATTTAATTTACAGCTATCATGAACAGAAAATACCAGGTAAAGAAATTAGAAAGCATTGTATTAAATGAAATTACTACCCTAATAGGGTAGAATATTGTAATCAAAGTTCAGATTTTGTTGAAGAAAATTATAAAGTAGTGTCGTTCAGATAATCCAAGATTTTTTTTTACAAGGTTCAGAGTAAAATAAAATCTTTGAAAATGCGACCCCCAATGCTAATGAACAATTTGTCAACTCAAGATATAGGTGATCTGTTTTATTCTAAAACTACATTAACTTGCATACATGCGATTGTGCATATTCAAAATTTTATTTTAAGATAGTTACTCCTAAAATATAAAATGTGTTTCGAAAAATGTCGTGGTACCGGTATATAACTTTGGTTTGCCAAATATTAAATTCAGGGATTAAATATTTGCATAGTCATAAAAAAATCGTGCGCTCAATAATAAAAATAATTTAAAATATTTAAAATCTTACTTCGTTTAAATAAACCTTCACTTTAACTAAATCTTCCAGATGAAGACCAGATATGTCAGAAGCCGGATCAACCATTTTGTAAGAGAAAAAAACACGAATGATATTCCAGAACAAAACAGTCAACGCTGATCAATACAAAACATGAAATCTGAGAATACCGGAGACATGCTTAGAAGAGTTCGAATTTCAAGATCATTTTGAATTGTGTAGTATGGGGAAAAAAGAAAGAATATTCCTCGGCATCTTTTTTCGAAGGCGGAACATCGGTGTGACGTCACGATATTTGGTGTTGCCATCTGCCGGGGAGAAATTCAGTCATTTTGTAGGACTAATTACAACAGTAGGATTGACTGGTTTCGTTCGGTTTGACAAAATAGTAACTGGAATAGGAATATTTCTTATGATGTCACGCAATCAATACTGCGTATTTCATTGGTTGTTTCGTTTTCTTTACATTATGCTTTAAACAAGCTCATTGATAATTTTTATAACGTCACGCGCTCCGAACTGCGATTTCATTGGTTGTTTTGTTTTCTTTGAAAAAGTGTTGAAACAAGCCCATTTTGTTTTCGTGGAAGACGTTTTATTAATGTTGGTTGAATAATCGTCGCACTAGAGCTACATGGGAGCCATTTGTGAATTCATTTGAGTTGGTAAGTAAGGTTAGGTAGGTTAAATGCTCCCAACTCTCTATTTTTAACTTATTTATGTTGTATTGTATCAAAGGCTTTCGTGGCCCTTGGGGATTAAAAAGAGGTTTTGTCTAATAGATTCTTCTGTTCAATTGGCTTTTTCACGTGACGTTGATTCATTCATGCTTTCATTCCTGGATTCCATTGGCAGTTTCGTTGATTGATGGTATGACACGGTAATGACACGGTAAGTCCCGCCCACTACATTGATTAACCAGTTGAGACTTTTTTTTGAGACCTATTGTCACTCAAGACGTCAAACAAGCCCATTCTGATTTTGTGGGAAGAACCAAACAATAAAGACGCCACTGAAAGAAGACGAAGCTGGTGCACGTTAAAAATGTTTGGTCTAAACTCTAAAGTTCTGACACCTATTCAGATTATGTTGTTCACTGTTCACTTAACTCAGTTGTTCTCTCTTGATCACTATTTATTTGAAACAAAGATTGTGCTAAAAAAAAAAGCTCTTTGTGGATAAATAGTATGTCAAAAGTGGTACTATACTATTAAGTGCATTATATATTTTTAAATATAATTTAATTTAAACATAATGTTTTAATTGCATTAATTTTATGCGAATAACATAAATGTAATTCAAATTAACTTATATTAATGTAATTTAATATAAATTATATTAATATAATTTAGTAATTGTAATAATAAATTTACTTTTCATCAAATTAATTTTAGTAAGTTAATCAGTTCAATTGCGATCTTCAACATTGGCGCACGTATTGCGCTAGGAAAAATTCCTGATGTGGAGGGGGATGGGACAGGTTAATTCAATCAAGTGGGAATTACAACTTTATCAAACTATTCGAGCGAACTCGGCAGTTAGCAACAAGATAATAGTTTTAATCAAGATTTCTTCTGGAATCGAACTCCAGTATCGATTCAAATATCAGACTAAGTTTTTTTTCTCTTCTTTTTATCTCGATTCCGAATGCTAATAGGTTCGAACTTTGGATATCGATTTGTTTTGTCTTTATTTTCTTAGTATCCTTGCTATAAAACCTTTTTTTAGAGAGAACCGGAGTTTTTTTGCGAGAGGTTCAAAGTTTGGAGTCTATAAAAAAAGGCTAATGATAAATATTTTGAAATATATGTCTATATTTATTTTGTTTGTGTATATGATAATAATAAAAATATATTATGCGATAATGCATATTCTAATAAAGTTTTGTTTATCACATTGTCTGATATTTCTAAAATCAATGACAAGACACAGTCCCACTTCAATTTACAAGTTATTCAAAGTCTTTTTGTAATTGAAATACAAAACAATAGCTAAAAATACATTTGTTTTGTTTTATTATTATTAAAAGTGGTATTTCCTTGTAATAACTTTTTTGGAGAAATAATTACTAAAGGTATTTGATATCGATAATTTCAGGTGACTACATCTATAAGAAATATATTAGCTTTATTTAAATCATTTATACTGCGAGATTTTAAAATGCATTTAAGAATACAAACTGTATCACCTATATCATAAACTACATTGAATTTTTTTTAAAAAATTACTCTTTCATGAATGGATTTTTCTTATTAATAATTAAAGTTCTAAATAAATCCTTTTTATTTAGTCCGCCTTATTATTAAGGTTTTCCTTCTTCGAAATTTTATATTTCCTTAGGGGGCATCAAATTTGCCTACACAAAAAGCCTCTCAAGGTGTGAAAAACTCATATCCAACAATCCAAACACACAGCAGAATTTTCATAGATTCATAACATTAAGACCTACTAAATGGTTTAAAATGTAAAATATATGCTCAAACAATTTATTCATAATCCTTATAATTCAAGCTTATTTATTTCATCTTATTTTTAATGGATTGAGAAATGTTCAGAAAGAAGCAAGACACAACAAGATAACAGCTATACATCCTATATAGATTCGTAAAAGTCAATTGCTATGTTAGGCTTTGGAAGCAATCTGTAGAAAAATACTTATCATTATAAAGTTACAAATCTTAAAAACAAGCAATATAGTTAATTTACTTTTCAACCAACTAATCTTCATTATTGAGGTGAGCGACTGGGAAGCAAAATCATAACATTATCATTAAAAAATCCAAAACTTTCATCTCAAACAAATGTCATTTTACTTGATTATTTAATTTGAACTATTGAGGAAACCCCTTTTTTCCTTAGTCAAATTAATACTGACAGAATAATTTTTCCATTGTTGCAACAAATGTATGTCACATTCTGCGATTAAATAACTTGGACTTTCATATTCATTTGATTACCTCATTTTGTAATGGTACCATCACGAATGTAATTTTGTTACACACAATCGGAGTTCTGCAATTATTATTGTGAGATATGAGAAAAGTCCATACGGGTTATTTTTTTATTTGTCAGTTATGATTCTTAATGGTAAAGAGATTAGTTTTTGCATTGCACAACAACAAATAAGGAGTAAATACTTATATTCATCTATAATTGAGGCACAAACAAGACATATGTTCTACTAGAAAAAGTGGTCTGAATCCTCAAAATCAGAAAACTCCTACTGTGATGTTTTATTTTTTAATGCTTAGTATCTAACTCAGTTTTTCCTATCCCCACTAAGATTTTTTTTCACTATGTTCCTTTTTATCAGAAAATTTATGTAGTTTTGCCTTTTTTTAAATGATTATACTTTTTTTTTTAAAGAGAGGCAATGCACGTGTTTCCTCTTTTATATTTAAAAAAAAATTAACTTTGGCAAAACAAAATAGGGACATAAAAAGAACTTTTACGCTACGACTTTATTCACCCTTCTGTTTAATAACTATTTCACTAGACAATTTTGAAAAATGTTGAGTAAATTGAGATAGAAACACTAATTAGTGTTTAAAGGGTTAAAAATCCTGAAAAAAGAAACTAGTAAGCGCAAAAGTAGCTTAGAACAAAAAAGTTATAACTCATAGAAACAGACGGTTTAAGTGATCATTCCAAGCAAGGTTTTTTTTTAACTATTCGTCCTTTCCCAGGGCTTCAAGGTTAGAACATGCCACCCCTTTTACTATTAATATTTTCCTTTATTTTGAAGTACAACGGGAATAAAAAATGATCTGAAATTAGATAAATTGTTTCGAACGATAATAATGAAGGATAAACATAGAGGTAATGTATAATTGGCGCATACCAGTTAAAATAATCGATATACTTACACGTGTTTGCCGAATTGTGTTTTCATTTGCACGAGTACTTTTACCAGTGCTAACAGATTTTTAAAAATGCAAATATTTAGCCTCTACAAAAATCACGCCGTTCGACGGCAAGTTTTACCAGAGTTTAAGAAGAAGCCAAATAGTTGTGTCCAGGTATCTGGCATTGGTCGTGTGTTATCTTAATATTAAGCTGTCTACATCGATCACGTGATTTTAGCTTAGCTCCATTGCGGACTCGTAAATCCCTTTTTAGGACGTGTTCGATGAAGAAGCAAGTACGCTTCGCGTCGATACCTGTCAATGAATTAGGTTTCCATTTTCAATTTCCGATGCACTGCACATGTAGGTTTCAATAAGACTGAAATTTTTTGCAAGGAAAAAAGTGAAACATCCATGACTTATGACTTTCTTGGTGGGGGGCAAGTTCGCCAAGCACTGCGACCTCAGGTCTATTGTACTCAAACATCCGTAAGTCATCAGATCGATGTGTTCAGTTTCTAGAACTTCATAATTATTGAAATAAAAAATATAATTTGTGTAGTTTTAGATTGTGGTAGGGTAACGAGTACAGTGATTGGCACCCTCACAGTGATTGGCCCCCTCATTCATTATTGAAAACTAGCAAACTTATACCCGTTCTTCGCACGGAATAGAAAATACTAAATAGATTCCAAATATGTGTACCATATACCCTGTTATAGGATCATAAACTTATTATTGTTTCCGCTCGTTATAAATTATAAAATCCCGTTTCATTGCCTTAAAATTCCAAAATGAAAAATACGCTATAAAATGCACTCATAAATGTCATCACAATTCCCTCATAAATACATAAAACCTTTTAGCTCATTTGGCGCGTTTTGGGAAATATTTGGCGAGAAAATAGATATAGCTACCCACACCCATTATACAGCTCTAACACAATGACCTTCGAACAACCGACCAGCTTATAAATTATTTATAAAATAAATTGCCTATTTGGCGAATTTTAGTTAATAATTTGGCGAGTTTGGCAACGTATTTGGCGAAAAAATAAAGACATAAAACACTAATAGCTCTAGTGCGATGGCCTTTATTTAGTTTCTGAAAGTAATGGCAAAAGAATAAAATAAACATTTTGAATTTTAAATGTTTTCGTTAAAAGTTTTATTTAATTTTTTCAGCCGATGGCATCAGGAAAGAGAAAAAATGATCGGATTTGAGCGAAAGTGGTGTATTTTTTTCAGAAAATTTAAATTTTCTCTAAAAATGGAACAAATATGAAAAAACTAAGCCTCAGGTGCACACGTTAGTATTAAAGGGAATCTATCTTAAAAATTTCGAATTTCTGAGGGCAGTATAAGTAGGTCTTTTACGATCCGAATACAAACCACAGACACACACACAGACTCTTTCTTTTATTATTATAGTAAATTAATTTAACCTTTTCGCAGGAATAGCAAAATACAAATTAAATTCCCATTCTTGTGTCATATGCACCCTTTTGGGATCTAAACTTATTATTTTTCCGTTATAAATTATAATTCCCATTTCATTGCCTTAATTCAAAAGAAATAGCAAAAATGACTCATAATTCAAAATCTCTAAATACAAAAACTTAGTCTTGCCGATGAATATTGGCGAAAAATAGATATATACCACACTTATACCTCTACCAAGACTCGACACCGACCACTTAATTTTTAAAAATTGCTATTGGCATTATATAATTGGCGATTGGCACGTTTGGCGAAAATAAGCATAACACTAATAGTCATGCGAGCTTATAACTCATAGTCGTATGCTACTTACATTTATTCTTAAAAGCTAATGCTACGAAACATGAAAATCTCAATAACCCACATAATCCGAATAAGACTGCGATTACGTCACTAACGGTCATATTTTTCAATATAAATTAGTTTCTAAGTATGCAAAAATAAATAACATTTGATTTAAGTTTTGTAAATTTATTAATTTTCAGCGTCTCAGAAGAGAAAATGCGGATTGAGCGAGTGGTGATTTTTCAGAATTCGAATTTTCTCTAAAAGAACAAATTAAAACTACTCAGGTGACCGTTAGTATTAGACTATCTTAATTCGATTCCTGGCAGTATAAGTAGGTCTTTTACGATCCGATAACAGACACACACACACACAGACAGACAGACTCTTTCTTTTATTATTATAGATAATAAGATGTTAAAGCCCAAAATGTTGTTGCCAACATGACAAAGGTTTTTAAAATTCCCGGCCTTAACGTTTGTCATTATGGCAACAACATTTTGGGCTTTAACATCTTATTATTTTCAATAATGAATGAGGGGGCCAATCACTGTGAGGGTGCCAATCACTGTACTCGTTACCCTACAATGTCTAAATAAATGCAAGTATTATCCCTCAGTTTGACTCACAACAATAATGATTTATTACTACCTTGTATTTCAATATTTCGAATCAACTGGATAACGTCGCGATACCAGATGTTTTTGCACTCATTAGAAAACATTTGCAACAGTCGATCGCTGATTTCTTATCCTGACTAAACAAAAAGGGGCTACGTGAGACCGAGACTTCCATGTTTTCGAATTAACTTTTATCTATTTAATTTGTATCTCACACGTAACTTCGACTGAGATAGGTTTGACGAAAATGTAAGCGACATTTTAGACGACATGATATTTCGACAACAAATATTTTTATTAATGTTTTTGAGGTGATTACCCTACATACTGTCTTTTACTTTCAATTACCCATTAAAAATATACGGTAAAAGAGGTCGACAATCCGAACTGAAGATGTTGTGTGTCCCTTACACGTTTTGGAGGATGCAGATTCGGCAAAAAGTGTTGCTTTTTTTGTACATTGATCCGTTTGTCATTCTGTCTGTCTGAAGCTACTCTACAGATGAAAGATCAATGGACTTTCAAATTTGACAATAGAATCTGTCGGATGTCCTAATAAGGCTTTCGACATAATCTCACAAAGGGTAGCTGCCATAGAACTTCGTTGGTTGGTTGGTTGGTAGACATATATTTTCAGGCTTGTGTGCTTGGTCACAGAGACCCGCTTATAAACCTTCGTCAAGAAGGACGGACACGACATACACACACATACAAGACAGATGCTGCCATCTATCGCCACCTCCACAATTCAGACAATTCTGTCCCTGAAGGGGAGGGAGAAATAGTTTCCAGGGACCTGTACCCGTGGTAAACTGCGCAATGACCGACCACAGGACTTTCAGACCCAACAGATTTAACGAGCACGTACTCCGCATATACTCGGTGGGTCTTCAGTGGTACCGGGACTCGATCGCGGGACCTTCCGATCTCGGGACCGAGACGCTGACCACTAGGCTCCCCACGCATTTGGTACACGGTATTTGGTTAAATATCTGTTATTGAGTTGTAATTAAAAGTCATAAGGTAACCTTGTGACTTCAACTAGCTATCATTATTTAATTATTTAGTTAGGTCACACTAGAGCTACACGAAGGGCATTGGCTCAAGCCTCATGATTAGGAAACACGGTGAAGTGACGAGGACAACATTTGAGGTGGCACTAAACGACCTCGTAGACGGCATTTAAACCACTACAGATTTAACGTACATCAGTCCCATAAACATGGCGCTATTTATTGGCGGAAATATTTTTGGTCAGAAGGATCCACTCATAGGATGATACTTACGTTTCCGTTTCCACTAAGTTCCACACTACGTTTATACCTTAAAAAGTGGAAGCTTCGATATCGTGTGGAAGAGGTCCTAAGTGACAGTTTCTATTTTTTACAAACCTTCTTGTTTTAAATTTTAATTTATACATGCTTCAATTGTTTCGCCAACTCACACAACTTTAGTTTTTTTTTTTAAATTTTATCTTTTTTCGAAAATAGTTTTAAATGTATCTTATTTTAAAAATTATTTCCAAATGTATTTATCAAAATTGTTTTCAAATGTAAGTATCTTATTTTCAAAATGATTTTATTTAAAAAAGCAGTGATGCTTACAATTGTATCAAAACGAACTCAGGCAGAGATATCCCCAAAGCTTTTTTGTATCTTTTATCTCAATATGAAATACTAAATCCACGAATCTCCCATGAACTTTCCATACCCACAAAATTAGAGAAATTTGAATAATTCAACAAAACAAAAAGACTTAAAATTGAGGTCAAAAACATTCGATATTTCGATTTGCAAACTATAAAAGGTGTAAAAGTTCGACATTTGATTTCTAGAAAGTGGCAACAGTGGTTGTGTTTTTCGGAAACATCATTTCTCATGATTATAATTCGGATGATTGTTATTGGTCAAGGTGAAATCCCAGAATCGGGCCTTGCCCCGTAGAATAATAATTTCAACGTCATGGAATTGTTCAAATTTACTTTCAATACCTACAAAAACTATGAAAACAGGACCGTATTTGCATATACTGGTATACCCTTTAAAAAGATTTTTATAATTTTTTTTAGTTTAAATTTTTTCTCCAAAGTCTTATGTACAGCTCTTCAATACGCATTTAAAGATACTTAAATCTACTCACTTATAGAGTTTCGCTCTATAATAATGGCGCATGTAGAAAAAAGAGATTTTTGGTTGTAATTAGACATGAAAGTTTGCGCAGAGACTTGTTATTAATGCGCTAAAAGTTATTAATGCACCACACAATATGACCGAAAATGGCGTTGCTCTGAAAGAACTGATATAGTTCCTACAAAAGAATAAAAAAAAATATATTCAAAGTTTAAATAAACAATATCTTCTAAAGACTCCCTAAAAATTATTTACTGTTCTTTTTTAAACCTTCAATTGTATTTGTGAAATCTTGTTTTTCGTACAGTATATAGAGTAGGATTTTGTGCTCTGAAAAAAAAGAGAACGAAGTTTCATCTAATTTTTCATCATAAATCAACAATCATTATAAATCAATTTGATTCTAAATAAAATACTCGATTATTTATACATAAATTAAAATTCCTAAGCTACTAAATGACAATAAACATTTTTCATCAGCCTGTATTCGAATTTGCCGTTGATTAATCCTCTGAGTTATACAGACGCTACATATAAGTCCGTAACTTGACTGTCAGGTTATCCAACAACACACATATTTTTTTTAATACATTTTATAAGTTTATTAATTTTTAAATTTTTAAGCATGGAAGAGCCATTTATAACCATCTATTACAAAATATAATCTTTTAAAAAATTTAAGAAATTAAATGTTCAGTTAATTTTTTTAATTTAAATGTCATACAGTGAAAACATTTTTACACTCCAACCAATTTGCTTATCCTTCAGAGGGTTCACCTCTGCCCATTAAAGAGCCATAGAAGAAAAACACATTCCAACGCATCCAATGATGAATGGGCATAGTGTCCATTCGTCACTTTAACTTTGCATATCCTTCGCATACTAATTCGCATGCAAGGCTCTTCCAAATCCATTTCTGCAGAGCGAATCGGTTTAGTACGCAAGCATCCTAGACATCATGGACGAAGGTTATTTTTCAAAAAGACGTGAATAAAATAGGCCCAGGATTTAACAGTAAGCCGTAGTGTTTCACATGTTTACACGCAACATTACCGGTAATGTTCGGTTGGTTGGTTGGTAGACATATATTTTCAGGCTTGTGTGCTTGGTCACAAAGACACGCTTATAAACCATCGTCAAGAAGGACGGACACGACATACACACGCATACAAGACAGATGCTGCCATCTATCGCCACCTCCATAATTTAGACATGTCCCTGAAGGGGGTAATGTTCGGTCTTGAAATATTTATTAACCCATTAATGGGGATTGCCAAGAAAATTTACCACGCGAAAATAAGCTTTCTGCTTAAGTAAAGCTCTAAATAATCGAAATATAAGATACAAACCATAGTACTGAAGAATTTATGCAGGACAAATGAAGTTACACAAAAATTAAAAAATGTTAACGTTTTTATTCTGAAATTAAGGTGTTAATAGCATTCGCAAAGTCATCTTTAACGGGAAAATTATAAATTTGCATTGACTTTGAACTATTACGAATGTTTTTCACAGTAGTTATAGTCTGGTGGAACGGTAACCCAACCAAAACAAAAAAAAACGACACGTGCAACAAAAAGAACGTATACATTACATTACTCGGGAGTATCTAACGTATGATCCAGAAAACACCCCAAGTAATTGCACCTACAGTCCCTGGACAAATTATTAGATGCACTGTATTTTTTTTAGTAATTTTATGTTTCTTAAGAGTTTTTATGCAATAATGGTATATTTAAACTACAATATTATTGATTTTTATTTAAAAGAATTTTTGTAGACTACATATTTGTATTTATTTTAAGATAATTATGATTAAGATTAATTTATATTAATTATTTATTATAAGAATATTTATGTGTGGAATCATCACCCTCAAATGCAGGAGACAGTACAGTCTTGCATTGATAGCATGCTGCGCAGAATTAAAGCTTTGATAGCGGCTAAAGGTGGCTCCACTAAATATTGACTTTTATTAACATTAATTTCATATTTCTTTAAAACTGAATAAACTTATACTTTTCTAAATTAATGCTGTTTTATTTTTGTCAAATAAATCGGTAATTGATTGGATAATATAAAAATAAAAACAAATCAATTTAAAATAATAAAACGGTACAATATCACCCGGTAATTAATATTTTACATGAAATCTTGCAGTGCATCTAATAATTTGTCCAGGTACTGTAAGTAATATGACATGTGTATTTTTAGATGTATTCTGATAGCTTTGCCAATGCTCAGTCTGTCTTTATCATTCATAAGTCGTTGTTCTAAATCATAAGATTAGGTACATTGTTTTTGAACTATTTTGCTCCCGAAAACCAGATGACTTGTGTATGGTAAGATGTATTCTGATAGATAAACTACCAATACTCAGTCGATATTTATCATAAGTCGTTGTTCTAAATCATTTGTTTTTTTTCTCCCATATGAAACAATAGGCTTGCTGCAATCGAAAAAAAATAAGAAAAAGAAGCCTCAAATAGTTTTCCGGGAGGTAATGGAAAGAGTGACAGGGATTTCCCCCGGATTAAGGTGCTTTTTTTGTGGTTGGTCTTGAAAAATTAGCCACACTTGCGAAAGGATATGAAGGTCAACCAGGTTTATTTTATTCTTTTAACTCTTTAGGGACGGGATTGTAAATATATGCATGGCAACTATACCAGATAGAAAACGCTAATCCACCATAAGTCAGGGTTCAACATTTCATTATCATGTTCAATAAACAATAGGTAAGGTGTGATACAGAATACGGACAAAAAATGTCTAAAATAATGACAGTGGAAGATTTAACGTTTTTGAAAAAATGTTTTGGATTTTACAGAAACTTCAAATACTCAATTATTTTTGTGTTTTCTAGATTACTAACTTTATTCTCTTAATCTCTTTTATTACTTAAAAACTAATTAGTATTTAATCTTGGCAGTGGTATAAAAAAAATGAGTTTCTGCTTTTCATGGGGTTGTTTCACATCGTGGATGGCAACAGCTATAACGTTTTTTTTCATCTGTTGTCTGGAATTACTTTTGTTTTGGAATTCGAAAATTAGTTTTCTAACAATATTTTACTTATTAAATTTTTTAAAATGCCAACTTCTTGCTGTGCTGTTGGTTTTTCAAAACATTTGTTAAAGAAGGCTTTCGTAGAAAGAAAAGTTTCTTTTCATCTATATCGGACATTTTGAGAGTGAAACCAACGCAACCAATGAAATCGCAGTGTGGATACAAATGAAAACAAGAGTGTTGCATCATCTGAAACATTTCCATTACGAACAGATTTGTTGATAGGTTTAAGTCATTAAATTTATTCTAGAAAATGAGAGTTATACCTATTGTAAAAATGCAAAGTCCATCGTTTAACACGAATTCAGTATAATGTAATCAATTATTACTTGAATGTAAGCTAAATGGGAACAAAATGAACTAATTTTTTGAAGTTTGCATAAAGACCGTGTCAAGGCCGACCCGGCGGCGCAACGGTTAGGGAGCTAGCCTTTGGAGCCTCTAGGTTCGGGCTCGAATCCCGGTAAGGCATGGATGTTTGAGTTTGTCGAGTATATGCGGAGTGCGTGCTCGTTAAATCTGTTGGGTCCGAAAGTCCTCCAAGTTCCCATACCTCTGGGGGTGACAAGCCAATTCTGGGGATCCTCTAGTTGACCTCTGTCTCTAAAAATTAGATGGATCCACTTATGTGTGTGTGTTGTCTGTTGCGTCTGTCTTACTTGACGAAGGTTTATAAGCGGGTCTCTGACCAAGCACACAAACCTGAATATATATGTCTACCAACCAACCAACCAACCGTGTCAAAACTTTCTATACATATACAGCAGTTTATCTTAGAGGGATTAAACTGGAATGTATTTACTTTTCGATGTTTAGTGTCGATAATCCATGGAAATAAAAGGACAGTTATAACAAGAAAATATCAACAACTATACTTGAGTATAATATTTATTTGTTTGTTTATTTATTTAATATTCGATACTTGATTCTTATTTACTATATATTCGATACTTTGTTTTCATTCATTTAATTTTCGATACGTTATTCCATTTTATTTAATATTCGATATTTTATCCTCATTTATTCAATACTTGAAACTTTATTAAAATTTATCTAATATTCGATACTTTTTCCCTATTTATTTAATATTCGTTACTTTATTATCATTGATTGAATCGGAACGAACATACTACAAGGAAACAATATAAACCGATCTGGAAAAAATATGAATCTAATATTTCTTCATCCTCTCATTTCCATAAACATTAATCCCTTTTCTTCTTCACCTCTTCACGACATGACATTCACCACGGGATTACTTTCCAATTTTCCCTATTGTCTCCTCTCAGAATCCCTTTATTGTCCGACCTTGACACAGTTCATTTCTCTGTTTCGTGTCGGAATCGCCATCAAGATACGGAAAAGTGATGCTACCATGTTTAAGAAAAAAAGGGAGATGCTTGGCGCGATAAAGTCGCGTCAGAAAGTCTCCAAGCACCTCAAGTAAGCCCACACAAACCGCTCAGTCAATGTTATTTTATGCTAGAAAGAATCATTTTATTGAGGCCGTGGATAGCCTAGTGGTTAAGGCTTCGTTCTCAGAATCAGAAGGTCCCGCGATCGAGTCCCGATACCACTGAAGACCCACCGAGTATATGCGGAGTACGTGCTCGTTAAATCTGTGGGTTCGAAAGTCATGTGGGCGGTCATGGCGCAGTTTCCCACGGGTACAGGTCCCTGGAGACAATTTCCCTCCCCTTCAGGGACATGTCTAAATTGTGGAGGTGGCGATAGATGGCAGCATCTGTCAGCATTATGCCAAGACGGATTCCTGCCGTGTGGTCTCTATACGGGCATCTCTCCTCAGGAACCGCACCCATTGGCCTTAATCCTTGCCCGCTCAGCGGGAAGAGCTTGGGTTTCCCAAGTGGCATTAGTAATAACAACATCATTTTATTTCTTAAAAAGCATTAATTAAAATTTGCGCAGTTGCAGGCTATAACACGAGATCTAAATTTATACAAGACTACACTAATTCCCTTCACATATTAGAAAATGCGTTGTCATTATAGTTTTTATGAGAATCAGAAATCGCAAAGTCGATGTAGTAATAATAAGCCTTCACAACCTCCACCGTACAATACCGCCAAATAATTCGCCGAGCGCGTTTGTTTGGGCTTACTACAGAGCGATCAATGGCTTCACTTGGTCACCCGTTTTTCTATTGGTTTTCGCCGGCAGCATACCCATCTTCTTCTTGACTCTGTGGACGAAACGGCCTTTCGCTTGACCCTCCGTCATTCTGGAATTCCTGAGGCGGAAGGACGACTCTCGCGACGGCGCCGAACTTTGGGAAAAGCCATCCATCTATTTTTTTTTTACTAGCTACATTTCAAACTGCCTGAAAGTAGTTAGCTTGAACAATGATGAGGTCTAGACCTAAGTAATACTCGGGAAAACCTCTAATTCCCGGGTTAGGACAGAATTGTCTTTAAGGAGGAATGGGTCTCCAAACCGAAGTGCATCTGTGTTAATCCAAAAGGGGAAAAAATATTTTCTATAAGCCACATTTCTCCGGCTGTATTGAATGTTTTTACAAACGTTGTTTTTTGTGTGATAAATGTAGCTGTCTTACAGGTCTCTATAATACCACTTTTTGAAATTGTGTGGTTTGAATATTTTTTAAAAATTTTAAATCAATAATTTTATACAAAATATTTGGACCAATTTCAGAAAGTGGGATTATAGAGCCTTTACATCAGCTACATATTTATCATTTAAAAAAAACGTTTGTAAAAATATTCAAAACAGCCGGAGAAATGTGGCTTAGAAAATATTTTTTCCCTTGGATTAACACAGAGGCACTTTGGTTTGGAGACCCGAGGTCATTCGATTTCATTCGCCGTTAAGAGGGATACGAGCTATCTCCATACCGTAGTATCTCTGTGTCTCATTTGGGGAAAAATCTGAGCCAAATTACTCCAGATGAATTGAATATTTCTGCAACTGTTTTTTTTTATATGATAAATGTAGCTGGCCTACAGAGCTCTATATTCCCATTTTAGCTTCCACACTACGTTTATATCGTAAAAAGTGGAAGGTATTATAATCGTTCAGTCCGTCTGTCCGTCACCCACTTTCATAGCCCAAACTACAAATGCTACGGACAAGTGTGATACGTCAAAAATTTCAGCGCATAGAAATTAGAGTACATTGAAAATTTCAGAAAAGAATTCGAATTCAAAGTACTTCAATTATTTAAAAAACTGCAAAATTTAATACTCATTTAAAAAGCATAGGAAGCCATTTTTATTAGAATTGAATCGCCATTGCTATTCGCAACAATCGCTCGAGAAACTTTAATTCTTTTAGACAATAAATTAAAATAATTTATTTTTGCGACATCGATCAGTTTGAAATGACGTCAAATATATTTTACTACGAGATTCTTTGTACGTTGATATGAAATGTTTTAATTCTATTTAAAAGCGAGGAATATTACATATTTATTTTTGAAATATAAATTAATTTTTGCAAACGATAAGTAATAATTATTGAATTTTCCAAAAAAAAAAATGAAACTAGCCAAATTTAGCGTGTAAATGTTTAATATCGAATATCAATGCTGTGTTTGTCGCCTTTTTACCTGTTACTTTGAAATTGGTTTGAATACTCTGTTGCAAAATTATTTAGGGAAAATTAAGAAAATATTCAAACAAAAATTTTAAAAAGTGCGAGTACAGAGCCCTGTAGGCCAGCTACATTTATTACATAAAAACAGTAGTTTGTAACAGAATCTGTCACTTAACTCGCTTCCACATTTTTGTGTTTAACAGAGAAAAACACAAATTTAAATTTTATATTTTAACATTTAACAAGCTAAATTTGGCTATTGTTCATTTATTTTATTTCGAAAATTCAATAATTTTACTTTCGTTTTGCAAAAATCAATTTAAATTTTAAAGAATACATATGTCATATTCCTCGCTTTAATAAATAAAACATTTCATATCAACATACAAGGATTTCCGTTATGAAATATTTTGCTCATTTCAAACTGATCGATGTCGCAAAAATAAATTTATTTTAATTTATTGTCTAAAAGAATAAAGTTCTCGAGCATTGTTGCGAATGGCAAATGTGATTTAATTCTAAATAAAAACAGGGCCTTTAAGCTATCTGTAATTCAAAGTTTTTAAACGCCAAATTACTATTTTCATTAATCTGCTTTCTCAGTATTTAAAATTAGACTTTAATCGTTTGCTAAATTTGTTTAAAGTTCGAAGAATAATTATGTAATCTTTTGAAATAAATTTTTTGTCGCCACAATTTCCCATTTACATTTCTTTCGAAATTCATTATTTATAGTTTGTTAAATTAATTTACAGTTCAAAAAATATATATTTGTACAATTGATGCTTTAAAAATAAAAGCGAAACTTAGCATATTTTTTTTATTCCAAGTTAGAATTCTCTATGCATCTTTCTTCATACATATTATAGAACCATTAAAAGAACTCTATTGTGATAATACAACAATCCAAACCGAATTATATCACATAAATAAATATTTTTTCAAGTGTGTTTATTTTTATTTTAACAAAAGTTTCTCGTACGTTTAACGAAATGGCAACAGTGAAAATATTGAATAAAAATGGAATTTGCATGTTATTTCAATGTAGATTAAATTTTTAGTTATTTAAATTTTAAATAAGCTTCTAGTTTAAATTTTTTAATGAAATTTGGCATGTAGCCATATCTGATTTTTTGCTTCAAAATGACGTATCCCACTTGTCTGTGGGACTTGTGGATGACAACAGTGAAAATATGAATAAAATAGAATTTGCACATGTTATTTCAATGTAGATAAAAAAAATTAGTAATTTAAATTTTAAATAAACTTCTAATTTAAATTTTTTAATGAAATTTGGAATGTAGCCTAATCTGATTTTTTGCTTTAAAATGACGTATCCCACTTGTCTGTGGGACTTGTGGTTCTTTCTGTGAAAGTGGGTGACAGACGGACAGACAGACGGACAGACAGACGGACTGAACGATTATAAAACCTTCCACTTTTTACGTTATAAACGTAGTGTGGAAGCTAAAACCAGTTGTAATAATATTCAATGCAGCTAAAGTAATTTGACGTAAGCTTTTTTTCTCATTGTATTAATAGAGCAAAACTTTGGTTTGGAGACCCTCTCACATAATCTACAACGTGTTATTAAAATGAAAAACATGAGAAATTTCGCATCCCTTTGTTGCAATTAAATGTGTTTCACAAAGATAAGAAATCAGCCCTTTGAAGCGCGCCCAATCTCGGGTCTATCTGAGATAAGTGGTCAATGTACCACGATAACCCCACCGAAACCAGGTGATAAAATTAAAATCCTAATAACAATCAAATATTTTTTTTTTTTCATCTCGAAGGAACAATTATTTTTTATTAACTCAACTTGATAAACATTTATCTTCTATCTGAAGTCAAACCACTTTTAAATAATAATATTGTTTTATTATTGAAAAATTTAAATGTTTTTATTCAATAACTAGCAAATAAATACCCGTACTTCGCACGGACTAAAAAAAAGTATAATTCACGGAAATAGCTTAAATATGCATATTTGCAAACAACAGAACCATCCACGAAAAAATCATTACCCAAACCCACAATAAAATCCTGAAATGGAGACAAAACGGAATTACGTCACTTGAAACATGTCAATTATTTTTCGAATAATAAATTTAGTTTCTGAATGTATTGGCAACAGAATAATATAAACATTTTAAATTTTAATTATTTTCCTAAAAGTTTTAATTTCTTCTGCCGAATGGCATCACGAAAGGAAAAAAAAATGATCGGATTTGAGCGAATGTGGTGTATTTTTTTCAGAATATTCGAATTTTCTCTAAAAATAGAACATTTTGAGCTCTGAAAGTTCAAAATCTGTAACTACACATTTATGTATGAACTACACATTTATGCCAAGTTACGAGTCAAAAAAATGTCTAGTTTAAGAGTCTATAAGAGACATACACACACACAAAACTTCATTTTTATTATTATAGATTTTATTGAATCCAACGTAGCGTCAAATAATAAGCCAGAAGTTTGTTTAGGATTACTGTAATTGCGAACAATGGTTTTATAGGCAATATTTGTTTTTGCATAGGTTTTTGTTCAGGCAGCGTCTCCATTTTTGTATTACTTCCATATGAAGGGTCTAGTTGCAAAACTCGCATTCTTCAAAGTATAACTCAAAAACAGGGTCCGACCCACTCATTGGCGACTTCTGACAATCGAAAATTCAATTGGACGCAGAAAAAATATCATAGCAATCAAATTTTATTTTTTTACCATGATTTTAATCTCGTAGGAATAATTCTTTTTATTAAATTAAATTTGATAAACATTTATCGTCCATCTAAAGTCAAACAACTAACCAACTACAAGGTGAGTTCGAAAAGTTCGGTGATTGGTCTCATAATTAAAAATCCTCGCCGGCTAGGATCTTGCACCCACGCAGACGCAGTGAGAGAAATGTCATCTAGAGAAAGTCACTATACACTACAGTAAAAGTACAGTGAAGAAACAAGAGTACAGTAGAACTCCAATTATCCGAAGTATTGCTGATTGTCGGAATTGCGGAAAAAAATCCACGCGGCCTATCTGTTACTGTTTGTCTTTGTTAGATGTTATGTCTGGTAATTTGTATTAATATTTTGGAACGACCCCCCCCCCCCCTAAAAAAAGGATACGTATGATATGTACGTATGATTAAATAGCCGGATCAGAGGACATGATCAGATATTGAATAAATCGAGCTCTAGAAGGGAGGTAAGAAAACATTGTTTTTACGATAGAGTTGTCAAAGAGTGGAATGCTTTACCAGATTATGTTGTGCATTTGAAGAGAGTAGAAGATTTTAAGAAGAAACTTGATAGTCATTGGAAACTGGTAATGTATTAGATTTATTTTGGACCAACCTTGCTGGGCCTCTGGCCTGTTGTTGGTCGACAAATTTTGTATTTGTATTTGTAAAAGTTTTATGTGTTTCTTATAAAGTGTGAGAAAATAAAAAGTTCACTGCTTCTGATTTTCTCACTGTCAAGCGGATGCGCACGTTGGCTGCCCGACTATCCATTCCATCAATTTGTAAATGCGTTGCCTTTTTATAATAATAAATGCTCTTTATCTTTGAAAATAGTTTTTTTTCTCCCATTTTCAACATACATGTTAGTGGGCAATTCTACACAGCGAAGTAATTAAAATAACTTTACCATAATTTGATTGATCGGCAACCCGACTTTATTGGCAAAGAATACTAAAAATATTTATAAATTATGAGGGTAACAAAATATCTACCAACAATTTTACAGTTGGATTACTACGACTTATTGTTAAGGATTAAGAGGAATGTTTAGTGTCATAGAGTTAATGCATTAGTTTTAATATCCCAGCTGCTAGTATTGTTTTGACATCCAAGCATTTTTTCACCAGGTATGAGAATTGTCATAAGAGCATAATAAAACATATTTAAAGTGAAAATATCATGTGGTTACGTAATTATGGCATATTGGCGGCACTATTTTTAAGTCTAGTTGCAAAACTCACTTCTCCAAAAGCATAAGTAAAATTAGGGTAAGGTTAGTTCATTGGTACTTTTGCCAATCGTAAATTCAATTGAGCGAAGTCGCCAATGAAAGGACCGGCCCCTATATTTTAGTTATACTTTGGAGATGTGAGTTTTGCAACTTAACTCTTCATATCACACTTACAAGAAATGTTTGCGGTCGCATAAAGCCACTCAAGCGACTTGTACAGAATATAGCTACTAAAAGTCCAAGTCCAAAGGGTTAGCGAAAAATTCCTTTCACCACTCGAGGTAATTTATCTAATACGACACTGAATAGCGACCTTTTTGAATTGTATTTTTTTTTCATTTCTGGTTGTTCTTCTGTTTATTTTTTCATTCTCTGTTTACTTTAGTAAAATAATATCGTTGGGATTTTAGAGTCACCCAGTGTACGGACGTTCATTTCCATTTAACTGTATTTTTGGGACGTGCAACTATTTAATTTGTTCCGGTTCCAGCTGGTTTGTAGCCGTAAATACCCATAGTAGACAAGTTTCTCTTTTAACTTTTACGTGTCTGGTATGACACCGTTCGCGACCTCATGAAAAAGTATGACGGAGCATTTAAATTGCACTAATTACATTAGCCTGCGAATGTTGATTTTTTTTGTCTGATAATTAAAGTGTAATAGCTTTTTCTTATGTATTTTTGCACGATGATTTCGAATTTTAATACTAGTTTTTTTTAATGGAGTCCGTAATTTTTGCAAATTAGTATTTATTAAGAATTGAGGAATCGCACGTATGTATTGTTTTAAAAAATGCTATTTAATCCCAAGTGCTTTTTAAATACTATGTACAATACATTAAAACTACCGTTACAAATGTTTGGGTAGGCATAAGCTAAAAAAATATACATGACAAAAGCTTTTTAAAAGAAATAAAGAAATTTTGAAGAAATCAGGTGAAAATGAAAAAAAAAAAATTCCTCTAATAATCGAAGATTTGAAATGGAAAATGAACTTCGTAACTTTGAACCACACTCAAGTGTCAAAGTGGACATCTAAGCGGTCACCCATTACAACTAGAGTGACATCGTACACAGGATTAGAATCATAGATATCATAGTTAAAGTATTAGATTGGTAGATCACGTGACCCCCAATGCTAACGACGGGACGCGCATGGGGACCACAATAAGAGGGCAATTTGGCCAGGGTTGTCATCAGTTTTAGGAGAAAAACACTACGAAAAAATACCATTTAATTCTAAAATTACAAAAAATACCATAAACATTTTAGCTGCATTTTGGAATCTTTTTAGTGACTTTGAAAAAAACGTGAAACGCTTTGCTAGTATTTTTATGGTATGTTTTTGTAATTTTAGAATTAAATGGTATTTTTTCGTAGTGTTTTTCTCCTAAAACTGGTGACAACCCTGGCCAAATTGCCCTCTTATTCTGGTCTCCTTGCGCGTCCCGTCGTTAGCATTGGGGGTCACGTGATCTGCCAATCTAATACATTCACTATGATATCTATGATTAGAATACTAAAACACGAAATATTTAACCTACGCCAGTTATCTCTATCCGTACAGTTTTTTTTTTTTTTTTTTTCACAGCAGTTTTATAGGATTTCAGTGTTGTGGATTGGTTAAGAATGGATATTAATTAAATATATCTTGGTCTAAAATGACATCTGGAATCCACTACTTCTAAATCTATTCCTCCGTTACCAATTTTTTAAAGAAAAATTTGATTTGATTGTTTCAGATGACGTACATTTCCAGTTTACATTCTTACACTTGGTATTTTATGTATATATATTTTATAGGTATTTATAGATAAAACATTTTACAGATTACAGTGCAATAAATTACACAACCTAAAAAGAATAATAATAAAACAAAGACAACGAAACGAACAACGAGAGAAAAAAATAAAAAGAAATAGCTTAGAAAGCTTATATTGTCCAAAATTATTTAGCAATTACGATATTTTCTATATTAAAATTGAAATAATGCGATTAAATTATCACCAAAACAAATGTAATTCTAGAAGAGCCAATAATATAAACACTACCCCTATAGTTAAAATCATAGTTTCCTTGCACAGAAGCCACGACCATGAGCACTATAAAACGCACGGAGCAATCAGATGGAGAGAAAATTTCATCCGTTTTATTTTGTCTTTATCTGATTGCTCCGCGCGTTTTATAGCTCCGCCAATGGTCATGGCTTCTATGCAAGGAAACTATGAGTTTACTATAAAATCGTTGCAACTCATAACATTAAACATGCCCATTATTTTAAATTAATTTCTTTATTTTTTTACCTTTGTGTGAGTCACAGTTAAAAACATGTTTCAGATGATGTAACGCTCTTGTTTTCATTTTTCTACGTACTGTTTGATTTCATTGGTTGCTTTGGTTTTTCTCTCAATATGACCGTTATATATGAAAAGAAACTTTCATTTCTATACTAGCTTTCTTTAACAAATGTTTTGAACATCCAACAGCGCAGCAAGAAGTTCGCATTTAAAATTATTAATTAGTAAAATATTCTTAGAAAACTCATTTTCATATACCAAAACAAATTTAATTCCATTCAACAAATGAAAACAAACCATTGGAGCTGTTGCCATCCACGACATGAAACAACCCTACTGCGATCGACATTTGTAACATAAACCAGGGGTTCCCAACCTTCTTATACCTGCGTACCACTTGAGTGTTTGAGAAATTTTAGCGGACTGCCAGACCTCAATATTTTATTAAACGAATAAAGCGTTCAAAGGCTTTTTGAATTAAATTCCGAAGAAAACTTCATATTTAATGGTTAGATATTTGTTTATTTATAACACACACACGCTTATAATAAGTTTAGTTTAGTTTAGATTATCGTCGCACTAGAGCTACACGAGGGCTATTGACGACGGGCGTCATATTTTAGAACCACACATGCTTATAATAAAGAAGAAATAAAAAGATTAAAGTGGCATTAATTTACAGTTTTATTTATTTCCCATATAGGTCTAAAAACATACAAAAAAAATAGTACAAACTTAGCAAAATTATCATCATACAAATATCATTTATAGTCTTTATCGAATTGTGTTTACTAGATTAAAATATCAACATTAGGAGTAATGGAACTTATGATATGTTTATTTTTTATGCACAAAAGTTCAGAAAATCAACTCTCACACAAATAACTCGTAACAAATGGCATCAAAAATAGCAGAGCTTCCGGAAGATCAAAGGGTACTAAGTTTTGCATCCCATCCAGATGTTAATTAAAGATTTTTCGTTAAAATGATGATAATGTTTAAAATAATGAGTAATATGTTTGCGTGCTCACTGCTCATGCTTACAGAAGCTATTAATAGCATCATGTTGTTCACATCACTCACGAGTACCACCAGAAAATTTCCCGCGTAACACTAGTGGTACGCTTACCACCGGTTGGAAACCCCTGACATAAACTATTAAAAAGTGAATGAGTGTTTTATTTCGAGGTGCTGCCATCTACGTATTTTAAAAAGATATATCTTTATTATTGCAAGTGTTTTGGTGCTGCCATCTACGTATTTTAAAAAGATATGTTTAATAATGTAGGAGTTTTGGTGCTGCCACCTAGACTCTTAAATGAAAACTATAAAAGGACCTTGCATTTATATAATTTCGCGCTAACGTCTAACTTTTCCAAGCCTTTTGATAATTTTTTAAAATTCATGTTTTTTACGTATTTAATGTTTCAGTTATAGGATAACGCTAAAATTAATGTACCAATAATACAAAATCAAATTTTATTTTCAAATTTTATAGTCTTTTCCTGAAATAATAAAATTAAATATAACAAGTAGAACATTTCAAACTACATTAAATCAGATGAATATCTTTAGCTGCATAAGACAATAAAAAAGTATGTACATTGAAGATGAAATTCTGCTCACAGAATGCACAAAAAATATTTATAGAATTTTATATAGATTTTTATATAGATTTACTAGCTGACCCGACAGACTTTTTGTCTTTATATGAAATTGATTCTAATTGAATGTTGATCGAAAATCCACGTCCTTGACAAATGATCAAAATTCCATAAGAATAATACCCCATTGGTGGGAGTGCACGTTTAAATATTTTTCAGAGTCCGAGCTGCGTACGATTAAAATTGCATTGGGTGCCTAATAGGTGTTGGCTCGTCATATGACCGTGTTCTAAATAAACGCTGCCACTATCCTTGTAAGCTCTAGTGCGACGAAATTCAAACTAACCTAACTATACAATGGATGATAGCTACCCTACGCTAAATTTTTAACTTAGCCAAAAGCCGCCAATACCAACATTTGCCTTTTTGCCATATCATAGCTGTACCAAATTGACAGTTTCATAAACATAAAGTTTTTACGCTATACGTAGAGGGAATTAACATTTCTTAGAAGTATTCATCAGATCTAGAATAGTAATCGCCTTTACTGCCATGATACATTGTAGCAATATCTTCACTTCTTACCATTTATAAACATCAATTAAATTAAATTCGGAAACATAAAAAATCAAAATATTTAAATTCTATTAATAAAATAAAATAATGATATTCAAATAACAATCCTACAAATTAAACTCACGTGCTCTGACGTGTTTATACTTAATTTCGCTCACGCTGAACGCGCTGAAATTTTTTTCAAATTAGAAAACGAAATTTATAAATTAAAAGTTCATAACAATGCTATTCATTCCTATGAAGAAATCACGTTTTGCACTCCTACACCCGTTCGGGTTCGAATTTCGAATAACTCATTCATTAAGAACCTTCTCCTGACAATAACAAACACAACGAAAAAAGAATTAGCGAAATCGGTTCAACTGTTCAGGCGTGATGCCGTCACAACGAAAAAATGGGACTTTAATTTACATATAAGATAGACACAGAAAATTTATATACTTCTCAAATATAAACTAAACCCTATGATTCTCCGCTTCGACTTTAAAAAAAAATGTTTTTGTTAATTTGTTTAGCCAATCCTAAGTGTACGAGGAATGTAATTTTAATAATTTTGTTAAACAATTTAGGAAATATTTAAATTATTTTTCCAGTATTCCAGTATACTTATTTTTTAAAGTAAAAAACTGTTTGGCTATTATTTTGATTGTAAGCTTATTTTAACGCCAAATTAGCCTGAAAATTTCACAATATAAAAATGTGTATACACGATAATGGTTCTGAGGACTTATAAAGTCAATAATAATATTTTAAATACAAAAATATAAGATATGATCATTGACCATATACATTTATATACAAAAATATAAAATCATAAACAAAATATAATACAAAGCATACCACACACAAATATCCACATAAAAATAATCTAAATACCCAGTTCAATCTTGCAATTCTAAATACTTTGGTATATCTACAATTAATAAATATATCTTTGGCGTAATGCAAAATTTTACGAATCAAAATAATATTGATAAAACCATCAACGGCAGCTTTTGTGAACACTATTAACTTCAATTCTTCATCATATAAAAAACGTTAATCTTATCTTTTTTAAATCCGTTTATTGACAACTACGGGAAAACTCGAGATATTGGGGATTAACCCGCCCGTATAAAAAAGCATCACAATTTTTAACTCTTTTCTGTACTACGCCAACTAATCTGTGTATATATAGAGATAAAACATATAATGCTCTGATACATAAATGTTGTTCGTAACAATAGTTTGACTAGTCTCTTGAAAACATGCCATATCTCAAATTTCTGTGGTCCCAAGTGTTCCAAAGTTGGATTTTTGTGCAATCGGACCCACTGTAAAAAATTCTGTAAAATTACTGCACATTTTGCGGTTACTTTTTACATCGCATTGTTGTATTGTTTTACAGAAAATTGGTATTTTTACAACGTACAGAGTCACATGAACAACTTACTCTAATAGCGTTTAATGAGAGAGGATGGGTGTATTAAATCACTTCTAATGATGCAAACTATTTTGCTAGTACCACAAAATAAATTTTACATCATATGTAAATTCAAAGCAGTGATGGCAGCACTTTTGCCATCACAGTGTGATTGTAAATTATATGTTGTTTTTTACAGCGCATAGTCTAAATTTTAAAACATATGGTTTGTGAGCACATAAACACATTCAATACATTACACGCGTATAATACACATTTTACCTTATACAAACATTTAACCTCTTTTTCGTCACATTTTTAATAAAGTGCATATCATTGTTTAGAAGCTGCAAGAAACTCGTGAAAATACTGTTTAATAAGTTAGCTTCTAAGACTACTATGTTCTTCTTAAAGAAATTAACTTTCAGTTTTTTTACCACGAGATTGATTACTTTTAATGATTCAAGAGCAAATAAGCTTTCAAAAGCAACCTTGTTCATAAAAGAATGATATCGTCGAAGAGTTCTGTATTTCTTATAAATGTTGTTTCTGAACAGTTCGAGTAATTCTTAGTGAATTGGCTTAGAAAAATTATGCCGTTCCAATAAAAGTTGTCTTGGAGATCTGTCTTTCCTAGGAAACTTTCTTTCGAAAACTACTATAGCGATATTCTGTCTCACAAAGAAAGTTTTACTTTTTCTAAAAGTGATGTCTGTAAAAAAGATTGACTTTTTCTAAAAATTATATCTGTAAAAAAAGTTTCAGATACGCATAAGTTACGTCCTTCTCAAGGAAGTTGGCGGCGTGTAAGGCAGACTAGAATCGCTACATCCATCGCCAAACCGGCAATGATAACACGAATCTTTAGGATGTCTGTTGTCACCTCCATTCCTGGAACTTTTGGATCTACGACTGCCCCTTCGAGGTTTGTGTAGCTCGGAGGGCCGGTCATCGACATCTGTTGACGTAGAATTTTCATCGTCAGTTCCGTCATCATCTTCCTGTTCAGCGACGAGGGATTTCTTGCGTTTGAAAGCCATCCTGCGATTGATCCTCGCTTTCCTGGTGCTTGTAATTGTTTTTCTGGGTTTCGAGCTGAAGTCCAAAATGGCGTCTTCGTTAGAACGCAATTTGATGTTGGCTAAGAAAGTCCTCAGGTGCTCGATCGTGGCTGGTGTAAGGACATTGCTCCCACTGTTCCATTGCTGATCTTCCAGATTCGAATCGAAGTCCAGCGAGACGCTTCTTCTGTCCTTGTTGCAGCCATCTTGGTTTTCGAATGAATACGGAAGATGCAGGTTTCGTTTCGTGATGGTTGCTGGAACGAATTTCGAAGGTTCTCGATCGAAGTCTGCTGCTTCTCTGTTGTATGGATTTGGAATCATGACAGTGCGAGGGCTGGTTATCGTGAGTATGTCTTCTGTTTGGATGGGGTTCGGTTGGAAATAATCGGGGACGTGTAGCCGTTTCACTGTGGATCTCTTCGTTCGCATTTTTGGGAAGGTGTCGTTTGTCAGATTGATGACCTTCTTTTCATTTTGATAAATAACTTCGTTTGACGAGATGATCGCAATATTTTGGGATGCTGGAATCCATACGTTGTTCTTAGCACTTTCCCGGTTGGAATTTTTTGATTTTCTGCAATGAAAAATTGTTTAAGTATTACTGTGTGTAGCAAAAAAAGAAGCTTTCCTATGTTGCAATCGGCAATATTCTAAGGCAAAGTATTAGAAAATAGTGTTTTGCATGTATGTAAGAAAACAAAATTAACCAAGCTGAAGTCAAAAATTGATTGGGTGAAATAAAATGTATTATTAATGTGTTTTCTACTACCATATTTCTATTATACAGCTTCAGAAAGAGCAACAGGTTAGATAACTAGCGAAGAGTTGTTCCAAATAGTGCGCTGTAGAAACAGATTGTTCAATCAAACTTATCGTAAATCAAATCATCGACTGTTTAATATTAATCATTACTCACCTCCCAAATAGCGATCCGTCCAAAGCTACCGCCGCCTCTCCTTCCTCCCTACTGTTATTTCGAGTGGCTGTGACGTGTGTAGAGGTGTGGCTTCTGGCTCCGCCTCCTCCATGACTATTGGAGAAGCTAACCGAGGGCGGCGGGGCTTTCTGCCTCCTCCGCCTACCCGTACGCAGGAGGTGTGCCCAGGCACCTCGCGCCTCCGGGTACAGCAGACATCGAACCAAGAAGATGAGAAACCCTTGAAGAGAGTTGAAGAAGCAGAAGGCGTATTGCAACACCAGTTTCAGGTCTCCGAGGGCGAAGGTGCCAAATACCCAGGTTACACCGAGGAGAACCTAAAAGATAAGAAGAGTGGAATGGGTAAGCCCATGTTTATCTTAACGCTGGTAAGAATTTTGCCACCAGAAATTAAATTAGTTGGGGATGAAATGGCAAAACTAGAAATATGAGGTACTTGGTAGGAGTTCTGTTTCGTCCTAATTTTTGGTTACGTGGACTCAGTACCCCCAAAATCATTTGAACAAAAGTGATTTTTTGCTGTTTTAAAATACTATTTAAAGCCTGTAGTATGTTTTCTAAAGTTTAAAAACAATTCTAAAAATTTCTTTTTAAATAAGGGCGACTGGTTGCAGCATAAACTGAGATGCATTACCCCTTTAAACCCTGGTTTGTAAGAACATAAATCAGCCACTTAGCTGTGCGTCCGAATTAGATGATTTCGAATTGGCTCTATTTGTCACGTGACCACTACGCTTTACATAACGTTGAACTCGTCGTTCGTTAAACTTATATCAGTCTTGGTTTGATTACAGCGTCCTAAACGTGAGAAATGGCCGTGCATCTATCTATTCGAATGTAATAATGGTAGCCTTCGCTCACTACGCATGTGCTAGGTCAGGGCTTATCCCTAATAGATAAAACACTGTTATCGCGCAGCAAGCGCTTTGGCGTGCGTCTTCGGGCCTAAATCCCTGATTTATTTATACTGAAGACGCACGTCGAGGCACTAACAAATGCCCTGCTGTGCTTTTATCTTCGCTTGGGTGGTTTGTAAGAATTCGAGTATAGTTATGCGTCCTCATCTAACGCTTGACTAGTAAGCAAAGCCCACTGTTATATCTTCCGAATAGGCAGATACATCGGCAATTTTGCACGTTTTGGACTCTCTAATCAAGCAACGTTATTAATGACGTAGCGGTCACGTGACAACTAAAGCCAATACGAAAGCTTTCAATTGGGACGCACAGCTCAGCGGCCGATTTGGTGTTCTTACAAACCAGGGCTTTAGAGATATTTCCAGTAGTATGCGTAGCAGCCTCAGTAACCCATAGTCTACCAAAAGGATCCCCAAGGTGGAGAGGAGTTACTTCGCCTTTTATACTACTGTTTTCGTTGTTATCTAGAATACTGTTAGGAACGCAGTAATAAATCAGCGCCCTCTAGCGTGTAGATGATATATTGAGGTTGCGCGTGTGGTAACCGCCCCATATATGTATACTTCGATGTACTCACCATGACGGTGAATGCCCCGCGCAGTTGTGCCGCGCTGACGGGCGGCCGCTGGCGGGGTGACGAGGCGGATTTGAGACGAGGCGCGAAGACGACCCTTGACACCATCACGAAGACGGCCACGTTGCCCAGGAGAAGGAGGCACGAGGGGGCCAGGAAGGCACCGTAGTAGATCCATGGGTCGCGGGGGGACAGCATGCAGCTGCAGTGAAAGACGAGACAACAATTATTAAAAGGTATTCCATATCCCGAATGACCACTAATCTCCAAACCAAAGTGCATCGGTGTTAATCCTATGGGAAAAAATGTTTTCCAAGCCACATTTCTCCGGCTGTATTGAATATCGTTACAAAAGTTTTTTTTTTTATCTATGATCAATGTAGTTGACTTACAGGTATTTATAATCCCACTTTTTGAAATGGGTTCGAATATTTTGTGTAAAATTATTTATTTAAAATTTTTAAAAATATTCGAATCCATTTCAAAAAGTGTGATTATAGAGACCTGTAAGTCAGCTATATTTATCATATAAAAAACCGTTTGTAAAAATATTCAATATAAATTATTATTTTTCAATACAAATATTCACTACAAATATGCGCACAAATATGGCTCAGAAAATATTTTTTTTCTCCATTCGATTAACACAAAGGCACTTTGCTTTGGAGGCCCGCGATCAATCGGACCTTAAAATACGAGGCTTAACAATACATTAAAAGGCATGATATATTTTAGAAGCAAGGCAGGTAACTACCACAAGTAGACTGGAGTTACTATACCATATTTCAAGAGATACCAAAATCTGACCTATAGATAATCTATTTTTAAAATTTGTAAATTTTATTTGATACAAGGAAATAAATACCCATCCTTTGCATGATATAAAAATAGAAATAACATTTCTAATCAGTATATATTTATTCCCCCAAGCTTTAGATCCGGCTTTTCCGTATTTTGTGTATCAGCCTCTCTTAAACTGAATTTAAATTTCAAAATTTTATAGATAATTAATAAATTTTAATTCAAAAGTACTTTTTTTCATTTGGAAATATTTTTAAGATCATCTCTCTCTTCAAAAACAAACCCTATTCTGATTTTTTTAAAAATGTGTAATTTGAAATAAAATTATGAACCAAAAACACATTTCTTAGGTGTATATGCAATCAAGCATAGTTATCTGTAATAATAAAAATGCACAACACTTACTATAGTAGATCTTCATAATAAGATTTCGGGTTTATAGAAGCTGTTAAAACCACAATCAAAAGAGGTCCACCTAAAACAAATGTTCATATATACTATCGAAGTTTTCGATATTAGAATCATAATTTTACACTGCAGCAAGTTCGAAAGGAGTTCAAAAATTCAAACATTTTAAAGCCTTAATTGCAGATTTTACTAGATGATAGATCTAAAATTTTAATCCTTTTTAAATATCTAAAAAACTATTTGCCAAATGCGAAAAAAATTGAAGCTGTCAAGAAGTCGATATTTAACCGTAAACAAACCGCTCACTCAACGTACGTAACGTGTAACTTACTTGTGTACTCACGTAAAACTCCTCATTTTATTCTTTGAGATGCGTCGAGTTTATTAAAAATGACTGTTTGCGCAAAAGGCTTGTTTCACGTGGGATCTGGCAACAGCTCTGCGGTCTTGTTTTCATTTTTCTCGAATAACTTTTGTTGATATTCGAAATTTAGTTTTCTAAGAATAAGTTATTTTAGTTGCTATTTTTTAAAATTACAACTTCTTGCTGTGCTGGTGGTTGTTTTAATCATTTATCAAGGAAAACTTGCATTAAAAGTAATTGGAATTTAAAAAAAATAACAACTAAAATATTCTTAGAAAACTCAATTTGGAATACCAAGGCAAAAGTAATTCGGGAAAAATGAAAACAAGACCGCGGAGCTGTTGCCAGATCCCTCGTGAAACAAGCCCGTTGTACTTTATAGCACGAGATCTGAATTTACAGAAGATGGTAGTAATTTCCTTCAAATGTAAGAAAAATACGTTGTAATAATCTAAAAGCCACCAAGTTGATGTAATAAGCCTATACAAAGTCCACTATAGAAAAGAAACCGCAAAGTAATTCGCACGTGAGCAGAAAACCTTATTTAGGAGCTTTGCACAATACTAAAACAATTGTCGGTCAATGTACAAACACGAGATTGCTAGATTTACAGAATTGATGTTTTGCGTTAATTATGTAAAAAATATTGAAGATATACTTTTACGGTTTTAATTTCCTCGATTCCAGTCGTGTAAGACCATCAAGTCCACTAAAAGTATGACCATAAAAATTCGCCTTATGTTACGCTTATGAAAAATGGATTCGTCGTCAAATGACAAACCACGAATGTGCAGATTCTAGGATTTGCGTTTTTGAAAATAAAACGCTCTCGGTTTAATGGGTCTGTTTTACGGACCATTAAAGTACTAAAAACCGTTCCTTGAAACGGTTCTAGTTGTTTGTTGAACGACTCCGGCTGTATCTAGGTAGGTTTGAAATAGGGGTATGAAGATGTTTGTTGCTGCGTAATGTGTCATAGGAATAGCTTTACTAGTAGCATAGTTCTTCCCTTAGGGCATTATCCGCAGCAAGGGAGTTAATAATTAATGAACCCATATCATACAAATCCATTATGATATATTTTAAGACCCCAAAATCCATTGACTTATCTAACTGCATTAAATATTTCCTTCAGTTTAGGGGCTCGTCACTTGACTGTGATTCTTAATTACGACTCCCGTTGCCAACTGCCGTCGTGTAGCTCTGGACCGAAGACAATGTAAACTAACAAACCTTCAGTTTAACCGGTTAAAATTTTTATTCAAACCGGTTCTTCAGTTTTAACTGGTTCAGCTAAAGATATGTTTTTGCCCTTTTAACCGAAGCCAAAAACCGGTTTAACTGTTTCCGGTTTTCCATCCCTTTGCACTTTTGTGTTTTTGCACATTCGTGGTTTTGTCATTTTACCAACGAATTGATAGCTTCACTTGGCAAACCGGTTTTTGTATTGTTTAATGACGGCAGCATCTCCATTAACTCTTACCCCAAGCTGCCAGGCATCTCTTGAGCATAAACCTGCTCCCCGAAGAAGTTCCGAACACCCTCACCAGGAGGCGGTGCATATTGAGCGCCTCAACCCCCATCCAGCAGAGTGACGTCAGCACCAAGTAGTGCAGCGCCAGCCCGAGACCAGCGCACAAATGCGAGCCCAGCGGCGGGTCCAAAAGGCCCAGTAGGAACACAGAGTTGAGCAGGAGTAAGGAGAGGCACAGGTTGGACAGGATTTTCCCTGTCTGGTCGCGGTTTAGAGATCTAAAGGATAAAGAGGTTTTATAAAATTAATTATAAATATGGGTGTGTAACACCACACGACCTTCAATTACCACTGAATGAATCTATACATTTATAGGCAGTTATATAAATTCTTAGGTAATTTTAATAACTATAAAATCTGAAACGTTCTATGGCAGTCCTTTAAGCATGTACGATTTTCTCAAAAACTTTATTATGACGTCCGACAGGTATCGGGATTTCGTGTACCAAATTTGAAGTCCGTAGCTTTTTAAGCTCGAGCTGTAGGGTATTTTCACGGACGGACTGACAATGTTCAAAAACCACTTTCTTAGAATCAGCACCCTCCAAAACGTGTAGAAAATAGAAAATCTTCATTTCTGACCACCCATTTCGACCCCACGGATTTTCGACCCCACAGCAACAAAAGGAGAACTTTCAATAACATGTTTTTTTTATGATTGAAAACAATAAGTTCTAATAGAATTTAAGTAGTCTACTTTTCCGTGGCATTAATACTCACTGAAATTCTTATTGAAAAACAAGTAGGTTTGTAACAGGTAACTGTCACACAAACCGCTACCTCAACAGATTTATACACCTTGGAAAACAAATCATTTCACACGGCCATAAGTTGTAAGTTTATATTTTAAAAGAAAAAATTGGCTCTTTTTTAATTTTATCTCGCAAATTAAATTAATATTCTTAATCGTTTGCGAAATTTGTTTGCAATTCAATGAATAATAATGTAAAATTGCTTGTGTCGAGTACACTTTTTTAAAGAATAAGGAATTGTATACAATAATACAATTCTTTAAATATTTTTAATTTTTATAATTCAAATAAAAGAAATCAGGCTAAAAGTTATCATCCGTAAATCTTAACATACTTGAACAGTAGGTAGGTAATTATCGTAAAGGTCAACCCCAGTATGGATAAGGCATTTCCAACGTAAGATATAAGGGATAAGATGGGTTCATGCGCTTCATCAATTTTGTCTTTTGGAGTCAAATCCTGAAAGAGAACAAATGATTTTTCATAAAATTATACTTAATAAAATAATATTCGTTAAAAATTTAAATAAAAAGAAAAACAATCATTAATATTGCACACTTACCAAAAGCACAGAAAATGCGGTCATATGGTTTGATTGGCATATAACGTAGTTTTTGGTGTGGTTGGTTGTCAGTCCATCAGATGACCACTGTCGATCTAGAATTTAAATTTAATATAGACATTTTAATGGAACGTTAAAATAATAACGCATAACTCATAACCTCACTGAGACCTGGTTCCATTGGTTGGTAGACATATATATTCAGGTTTGTGTGCTTGATCAGAGACCCGCTTATAAACCTTCGCCAAGTAAGACAGACACAACACACACATATGTGAATCCATCTAATTTTTAGAGACAGAGACCATTTAGAGGAGGATCCCCAGAATTGGCTTGTCACCCCCAGAGGTATTGATTTGGTATGGGAACTTGGAGGACTTTGTGACCACGACGGATTTAACGTGCACCAGTCAACATTAGCGTACACGGGGGTCTTCGGAAGGCAGCGGGACTCGAACTCGCAACCTTAGGGATGCCAGTCCAAGACCTTACCGACCAGGCTATCCCGGTCCCCTGGTTCCATTTGAGTGGATGTTTTGCTTTACGTTTTGGTTACTGCTGAAATGGTTCGAAAGAAGATGACCGGAAAATTATATTGCACTCTGTGGCGTCATCACTTTGTGTCTTTGACATCACGTCGGAACCACTTTGTGATGTTTACTGCTTTATGGTTGCGGAGATATATTTCAGATCAAAATCGAGAACTTCTTGCCAAGAAGTTAGCACTCTAAAAATTTAATAAGTAAAATATTCGTAGAAAAACCATTTTCGAATACCAAAGCAAAAGTAATTCCAGACAAAAAAAATTTTAAAAAAACCTCTGGAGCTGTTGCCATTCACAACGTGAAACAATCCCATTGCATACGTGCAGGATCTGATCTTCCATAAGGTCCGCTAAGCCCGAGCTTAGGACACCCGAATTTTTTTCGGGGACCCTTAAATATCAGTTTCTATTATGCTAAATACTATGGATCTCAGAATTCCAGTAAATTTTAAAATTTTCTGGGACACCATTTTGTTTTTATCTTAACTTTGACTCAAGCATTGACTTAACATATTTGTATTGATCGATGTCATAAGGAAGCCGATAAAATAGTACGTAAAATTAGTATGCATTGGTAAACTGCACATTATTACGAGCAATCCTACACGATATTTTCCGCAAAGTGGCCCCCTAAATTTACTTTGCCTGCAGTCTGAGTTTTTCTAGATCATACCCAGCATACATGTTTAGGTATATGGTTAAATCTAGAATGGACAGTACCTTTGGCATTCCAGTACACGCACAAGACGTCTCTCTCGGTGGTGAGGGGGATCACGTACACCAGGGGTTTGAACATGTTGGTCAAGGACACGTTTCCCACGCTGATCTGCAACACAGGGGCTTCTAAGATAAAGGAAAAGAAATAATTTTATCATAAATTCAAATCAAATGTATGTAATCACGGCCTACTCAACTACTAAGGCCGAAGAAGCTCTCCCAAACAAGCTCGGGGACGGAAATCTTGACGTCGTAGTTCCGAGTGACTTTGTTCCGAAGATGAAGACAACTTGTCTCACAAACCTGTTCGGAACCACTCGTTTACGGCTGAACACATTTTTAGGGTTCCGAATGCGTCCGAACTAGTTTCTCGATCTTCGGCACTGGGAACAGTGACGTCAAAATTTCCGTCTACGCTCATATTTGGGAGAGCTTTCTCTGGCCTTGTTATTGAAGTTGGCTGTGATGTAATACGCATTACAAATACATAGACGGCAATAAAAGCAGAGGGCGTAACATTGCACTACTTTCAAATGCCACTCAATAAATCATTGCCATTTAAAGGTATTTCTGAAAAGGTACTCTTAATAACTTTGAAACCTCAAAAGTTCTATGGCATCTACTCGTTGCTCATGTACGATTTTCTCGAAAACTAAATTCTGACTTTTGAAAGGTACTGTGAACTCGTGTACCAAATGTTAAGTTCGTAGCTCTTTTAGTTCGCAGTGTAGAGTTTTTTCAGACCAACCAACAAACGGACTAATGATCAAAAACCACCTGCATAGAATCCGGAAATTCAATTTGAAAGTAAAAATTAAGTAACATTGTTTTTACATCCTTTGATAGAAAATTAATTTTTAAACATTTAAATTTTTTATTTACTTAGGCAAGAACATACTTATTTTTTTTCAATTAGCATAAACATTTTTGCAACTACATCTAAGACAATTATTTAGCATTAACAAAAGTTGAATTTCGAAATACTATTTTTTATTGTTTCAAATATATTAGATTTATATTAATAATAATCAGAAAAAATTAATGTGACATTAATTTTAGTGTTAACTTCCGTGTATCGCTAGGTTTTTCTTTTTTAGGACAACCTTTGAAAATTCGCGTCAATGTTTAGTCTGTTAACAAGATACTAGATGGCAGCACCACATAGTTTGACAATGCTGCTACTTTCTTTTCACCAGGTATGGGAATCATCATAACATCAATTTAAAACAAAATTAAAAAGAAAATAACATCCGGTTATTTAATTTTTAATTGATAAAGTTTTAAAATAGTGTCGCTAACTGCTGCATATTTTGGAGCAATTTAAAACTTCAAAAATAAATAATTAAATAACCAGATAACATTTTCGTTTCAAATTGGTTTCATTTCTATGTTATGTTGATCCTCATACCTGGAGAAAAAGGGCCAATATGGCAAAGCAATACTTCTGCGAAAGTTGTGATTCAAAAACTAATGCATTAGCTCTAGGAGCTATTAGCATTGGGACTGACAATACCTCTTAAAACGAATAGTCAACGAAAGCTATAAGATGTTTAAAAATAATGTCTATTTTTTCGTTGTTTTTAGTTTAGGCGACCTTGGTTTCGACATATCTTTTTTACATAGTTAAACATTAGCATTTGAAGAATCCAGGGAGAAAACCCCTACATCGACCGGATATCCCTCCATATCAGGCCTCTTTAGCGACATAGGGAGTCATCGCCCAACTGGTGCAAGGATTATTTTAGACCTTTAAGCATTCATTTGGGTTTGTATACGTTGCCTTTTTAAACTATAAAGACAATTTAGCAAAGGCAATTGCGTTTTTAAAAAAAAATCCAACGCATTTACAGTACACATACGAATTTTGAAAAATCTTACTTGAGATGAGAGGAGGTCGAGCTAAATCTCACCAAGGAGGGGTGAGGAGTAAAAAAACCGTCATAATCGTCTCATGCAATTTATGGACGCCCCCTACTGGCTTTTCAAACTTTATGAACGATTAAGCCTTTTACAGACTCGGCATATTCCCCAGAACTAAGAGTAATTTTTTGTGGCACCATCTAGGCGGCTCTCGCTACCAATTTTGACGCTCAGATTGCAATGAATCTGTGTTCTCTGTGAATGTTAAACTATACAGAGATTTATTTTTTCCCAACTTACTGAATGCTGGCTCCTTCTTCTCCGCCGTCTTTGGCTGTTTGTCGTCTTCAGAAGACGTGGTGTCGACGTCGTTGGACGTCTTTTCGGGTTGTGGTGCCTTGACGTCCTGTTCGACCTTAGGCTGGAACAGTTTGTCGCTGTAGTAGACGACGAACTTGACCCGTACGCTGCTGCCTTCCAGTTGCCGATGTGCCTCCTGTAAAGCCTCCTTCGGCAGGAACACTTGGACCATCTGAAATATAAATTTGGTTTGAATCGTTTGAATAAATGTCGCACTAGAAGAGCTATACAATATCTATTGAGTGGTAACAGATGAAGTAGCATCTTCAAGAAAGCGGTACATGCCGGAAAATACATATAACAAGAAGACGAATAGATAGGGTAGGGTAGGGTTGGTACATATATATTCCAGCTTGTGTGCTTGATCAGAGACCCGCTTATAAACCTTCGTCAAGTAAGACAGACACAGACAGAATTTTTACTGAGACAGAGGGGTCGGGTGGCCTAGTGGTTAAGATCGTTGACCATTACGCTAACAGTCTGCTTGCTCACTGTACCGGATGCGGGTTCGATTCCCGCCTTCGCCCTGGGTGTACTTTATCTCTCTCTCTCTCTCTCTCTCTCTCTCTCTCTGTATCAGTAAAAATTATGTCTGTGTCTGTCTTACTTGACGAAGGTTAGTCTCTGATCAAGCCCACAAAGCCGAAAATCTATGTACCAACCTACCTATTACGTTAAAAACTCACTAGAAGAGCTATACAATATTTATTGAGTGGTAGCAGGTGGCGTAACATCTTCCAGAAAGTAGTGCGTGTCGGGAAATATAACAAGAAGACGAATAGATAAAAAGCGAAATTCTTAAAACTGTTACATCTCTATTTGAGTGTTTCCGATGTGCCTCCTACAGGAACGCTTGGACCATCTGAAAAAATAAGTTTGGTTTGGTTTGCTTGAATAAACGTCGAACTAGAAGAGCTATATAATATCTATTGAGTAGTAACAGATGACGTACATCTTCAAGGAAGCGGTGCATGCTGGAAAAAATAACGCTGTATAAGACGAAATTTAAAAAAAAACTGTTACAACTCTATTTAGGCATAGGCAGAAACACTTGGGATTGTTTCAGATGACGTAATTCCTTCCAATTTTCATTCCTGCGTCTTCCTGATCAGTTCTCCGATAAGTGCTATGTTCCCGCGTGACATTGATTCATCAATCGAAGCTTGAGAAACATTTAAAATTTTATTCCGTATTAAAGATCACGGTCAGTATATTTCAAAAACAAATTTATACTTACTGGAACTTTCGGTGGCATTTCTTGTGGTCGAGTTGTCGTCGTAACGGTAATATAAGTTCCATTTTCAGATTTTGTGAACGATGTTTCCGTCTTTGGAACTACTACTTTCTCTTCGAAATCTTCTTCTGGGAACTGCATCTGGTTGGGGACGGTGAACTGAAGATCCTCGTCTCCGTCCGTTCCTTTGTCTTGTTCAGGTTGCCAGTCCATTGCTTCCATTCGAACATTCTCCGATTCCAGTTGCAAGGATTCGCCTGGCTTGATTTCGACATTGGACACGAAGTTATCCACAATCTGCAGCACGCTTTTGAATAATAACGAATAAGAAGAATTAGATTCAGTTTATCCAACCTGCCCAATATGACTAGTATATACAATTATTTTCACGAGCGTGGTTTTCGCGGAAGTGAAGATATTATAATACTTTTGCGAGTTGAAACTCTTGCAACTTTGATATGAAAATAAATGAAAGTTGGAAAATTGGTAGAATTGATGAGAATGTGGTACAGGAGGCACCCTCTTAACTGGTAAAATAAGTCCAAGGGTAAACCAGTTAAGTGAAAATACTATTAAAACAGAGAAATAAAATAAGTTAAGGTTTAGAAAATTAAATTAGAGAGCACATTTCCACGTTGCTGATATTTCATCAGATTTAAATACACAATTGAAATAATGCGTTATTTTATTCAATGTATTAAAGCATTTTTAAGTTACATATCATTGAAAGAATCAGTAACCATTTATTTAGCCTAGAATTTCAGCAACTTGCTGCATTGTTCCACCATTTTCATCGAATGGTCATCGATAATAAAACACCTATTCTATTATCATTTTTTCAGTAGGATAAAATTTCGGCCAGTTAAAGTGGAGTCTGGTTAAGGGGAAGCCTACCGTGTTCCATTAATATTTAAGTTCCAGAGAACATTTTACATGAATACTACACAGTACACTGCTCAAAACAATTAGAGGAGCACTTTTCGTATATTTGTTAACCCTTTCAGTTTCAACTCCATATTTCTTATTCTAAGGATCTAAAATTTGCGAAATTGATTCATTATGCATCCAGAATGAAATGGTAAAAAACAGGGCGGGGGGAGATTTTAATTTTTTAGCTAAAATTTAAAATTTAAGGTGGGAAAATTGGAATCATAACTTTTGAATAAATTATAACAATAATTTTTCTTAAAATTTATTTGCTAAAAAAGTTTAAATGAATTTTTAAACATCTAAGAATGCAAGCGTGAAGAATTTAGGGTCAATTTATTTCATAAAATTTTTTGGGAGTGAATTTTATTTTACCATGTTTTTTATATTTTCGTTTAATTAAAACAGACATTATTTAATTCGTCAAAAGACATGATTCTTCCATCTAACGATAAATAAGAGCGAGCTCAACTTCGTGAGAGAAAAAAACACAAGTTGATGATTCCAAGTGAAATCATTGGGAGTGAAAGGATTTAAACCATACGTTTCCCTAATTGTTGTGAGCAGTGTACAACAGTCGTCTTTCTTACCTTTCGCTGAAGTCGGTGAAGGTGTCATTCTGTGTAACTATGGTGTGGTTCACTTCCATTAAATTACTGATGACTTTTGCCATCCCCTCAGCGATCTGTAAATAAAAATACTCTTCAGATGAGGCAGAGTATCAATTACTGTTCCGTTACCAATTACAGTTTCTATAACAAACGTCTCAATGTGCTCAGACAGCAGCCGTGGTTATACACCCAAGTCGGAATCAGTTTGCCTCTTGCATGAAATAGTATAGTTCCCATAGTATCGGTCGCCTTTCGTCTACCCTTTCAACACTTAAACTGAACTTTAACTATACTACAGTAGAGGTTAATTTTAAATGACTATACATCTGTGAAGGGTATTATGGGGAATAACGCACTGTGAATATGAGCATTTTGTAGCAACCTTAAATCTCTGAAGTGAGGCGGCGGAAAAGAGCTGCCATCAACAACAAGGGAACTTGCATGACTTTAACGTACACGCACGGGGTATTCAACCGGTACGGCTCGAACTCGCAACCAAAAGGATGTCAGCTCTACACTCTACCAACCAGGCTACCCGGCCTTTTAAATTTTCAATGAAAATGTGTATAATAAAGATATTTTAATTCATTTTGTTTTTTAATTAATATACTTTACTACTAAATGTATTGGAAAATTTATTATCTTAATTAAAATGGCTGAAGATCGGTCTTAGCCCTCCTAACCTCAAATCAATTATAGAATTCTGGATCCGTCACTGGACTATACAATACCTTCTTGTCTTTTGTCGCGTAGCTTGCAATGGTCTGTAGGCCTTGTGCGGCCGTCTCCAATGTTTCGACGCTCAAATTCCTCGGGTCTTTTGTGAGATCATGTAGTTCGTCGGCCAACTCATCGGCGACTACGAATTCCTGGAAGCACAAAAAAGTGGAATCTTTTAATTGCATTTACAAAAAGTTATTAATTACTCTTTTTAAAGACCTTTTAAAAAGTCTACCATTCTTCTTTTCTCAAAAACTAAATATCGATGTTTGAATATTTCTTATTTCGAAAGCACTGCATGTTACAATAAAAGAACGATTTTTTTTGCAATAAATATATGGATCCGTGATCCAATAGACACAATCAGGAAGCAAAGTATTAAAACTTTTCTTAAATACTAAATGGCTCAAATAGTATAACTTAGTGTTCAGGTAAGTCAGTAGCGTAAAAACTTACTGGCGAGTGACGACGTTATAACGTTAACAAACGACAACACTAATCCCAGTCAAATATTAATCTACGTACAGGTGTGGAAAAAAAAGTACCCACTAATGATTATTTAGGCCGTAGGGTTCTAAAATACGAGGCGTTATTGGCTGTGTTAAAGCTCCTGAAGGAGGCTAGAAATAGGCAGCCGGAAACGATTACCTTACCATTTAGGCCGTTAGTTGACTTTGAACAAATAACATTCTGAGTTAAATGCATTATTCAAAATTTGCATAAAAGACCGTCTTCATATTAAAAATGTTACAAACTTCAAAATTTTCAATAGGAACACCCCTTTTTGAGTCCATATTTAAAATTTATGACATTTTAACACTAACTACCAATTTTTGTTAGTTTTTAAGAATTATTAGTGGAGTTAGAGTCGTGCAAAGTTTAGGGGCCGTAATGTTAAATGACTTGCACATAAAAAACTATCCCAATCTATAAATAATTAAGATAATGAAACAATTTTTACTGAATATTATTTAAAATAACCTAAACAAAATGCATACACTATTGGGGTATTCAAAACAATTTTTATATTTTTAAATTATTATATTAATTTTAAAAAAATTACGAATTGAAACCCTTAATATTTTTACAGAAATGAATTTAAGACATGAAGTTTAAGCGAAATCACAATTTTTAAAAATTTTGATTCATAATTTGCTGAGTAAATCCCAAAATACTTTTTAATTGCCCTTTAGGGGACAGTATATAAGATTACAATATGTGAACTAGATAAACAAACACGGAATTGCAAAAGGAAGAAAACATTAAACCAATGACCTTGAAAATTCTGATATATCACACAACAGGCGCCTTTAAGGTTGATTAATGATAGTTCGTTTGGTTTTGGCTTAAATAACGTCCCACTAGAGCTACACAAGGGCTATTAAATATTGATATATATACAACTGCCGAAGTGCCGGAAAATATCTGAGTGTAATATCTGTATGTAATGTTTCTGAATGTAATATATAAAAAAAAAAGTATTTAATATATATTTTAAGCAAAATATAAACTATCGAATTATAAGCTTAATGTCTATAACTTTCATAGTCATCTATAGAATAGCTACGTTTAAATTGATTACTTTTTAATAGCAGTAGGCCTTCTAATATTTCATCTATTATTATTATTATTCGCTTTTATTTATTCTTTTTACTCTGTACTCCTAAATATTGTTTTAAAATCGATGTTCAATAAAAATATTTGTTCATCTCGCTCTGCTTTATTCCTCTTTTATTTAAACATGGAAGTGATGCGTGGTATTTAAGAAAAATCTACTGAACAACTTTTAGGAAATTAATCTAATTTTTACGAATTTAAATATTAAAATTTTTCGTTTTGTATTTACATTAGATTTTTGCTTCACACAAATCATATACACACATGATAAACTAATGTATTTGAGCCTGTACTCGAAAAAAAAATATTCTATTCATCTTTTAAAATGTTTTTATTGTATTACAATGCATGCATCTCCAATTATTTAAAATAATATTTTTTCAGGCCTTGTGTTAAAGTCAATTTATATCGTACATTTAAACAAATGTTTATTTATTTATTTTTTTAGTAAGAAAGTATACTAGTTATTTAACGTCACATAGGAACTCACAATAAATTTAATTCTTGCTAAATAGCGCGTGTATGCGCACAATATTTTTTTAAAAAATCAGTTATATATTTTTAAACTTTATCATCGAACATTTTTTAATGTAGGATTATGATAAGTATCTTTGTAATTAACCCAACTTTAAGAGGCGAACTCTTGAATATAATTATACGGATGCAATACTTTTATTTTGAATAATAATATTTCAACTATGGTAAGTGCGCAGAATATTTTAAAAACATAACTATAGGCTTGTGTTGCATTTCCATGCTTTATTTATTTTAAATTACAACATGAAATTACAAAATTCTATTTTACAGTAACAAATGATTTCGCATTTCAAAATATTATCGTCTGCTCGTCGATTTTGAACGCGCTGAAAGTGTTTAAAAATATTCCAAAGGAAAAAATATGAAAGGTTATTAATGCGTAAAATTATCGTAAAATTGCGTAAAATTATGTTTGTAAAAAAAAGAATGTAGAAATTGACTTTTGTCGCGAGGAACTTTGTATTGTTAAGTGTTCTTAAATTGTTACAAAAATATGGGAGGACAATTAAACGAATATTTGAAAGGTAGGATACTAAGGCTGCACGAAGCCGGTAAAAGTGCCAGGGAGATCGTAAGAACTTTAGGAATTACTCATAAAACAGTTTCCAAATGGATAAATAGGTAAGTTCATTTCTGTGTTATTGCATATTTTGAAACCATTATTACAGTTAAATTACGTTAATGAAGTGAAAGATTTTTTTAAGTCCTAAGACCTGCCATACATTTAAATTGATGTTTTGTTTTTATTTAATTCAAATTAATATTTTTATTTTTGATTAGAATTAAATTAAGTTTGAATTTTTAATAAATTATGTATCAGAAAACATTCTTTAAAAAAAACTAAATCACACGTCCGTCTCTCTCAAATATGTAAACTAAAACTTAACTACAACTTTTAGCATGCCAACGAATGATTAATATTCTATAACAAATAAAACAAATTGAAAAATTGTATCTTTTATAAACAAGTTTACCAACTAAAACATATGCCTAAACTCGTGGCTCCCATAAAAATAAATATCGTTGTCTCGTTATTCAATGGCGCCCAGTATAGGAATCCTTGGCATACACAATTTTGAAATTTAAACTTTAATAAATAAACTTAAAATGTTAACTATACAGTTGAAATAAACTTGCAAAAAGGGAAAAATTAGACTTCATCACCATTAACTTTTCATCCCTTGTGGGCTCCTCAACATATGCTACCTTATATTTCAATATTTCGCTTTTCTCCTCGGTCGAACCTATAGCCTATAGACTACGCTTGTCATTTTAGAGATGGTCCCCCAAAAGGACATCAAGTGATTCGATTAAATAACTCGTCAAATATTCATCCAAATGTAACCAAAACTTAGATTTAGGGGTTTTCGAGGGTGCTTAACATTTCTGAGTTATTAAAATTGGGTGCTGCTGTTAGAAAATTTTAAGTTCGTAACATTTTTAATATGAAGACGGCCCCTTATGCCAATTTTGTGCCATGCAATTAACTTAGAATGTTATTTGTTCACAAAGTCAAAAAGGTCCGATTCTATAGGATGGCTAACGGCCGAAATAATCACTCTAGTGGGTACTTTTTTTCCACAGCTGTACAACACTATCTGTTTAACACTTTTTCAAAGTATAATCATCAATAAACCTACTTAAAATATCATACTAACCTTCCCTTTGCATTCAGATGCGTTGACTGCTCCCCAAATAGCTGTCCCGTTCTGTAGAGTGCAAGTTCGGCGAGCAAATGACCCTGAGTTTGATTCGATGGACCCGAATGGACACGGCAGCAGAACTTTTTCGCTGTGATTAGTAGCATTCCAGTAGAACAACCCTTCGTCAGTTTCAGTTTCGTGGGCTGCGCACTTTGCTGGAAAAGAAAACAACAATATGTGTTGGTAAAATCCTAATTACTTTTGATACCTGCGTTCTCTCAACTAAACAGATCCCGGATTAGGTAAGTAAGCGTATGTATAAGGTAAAGTATTGTTGAAGTATCATATTCAAGTTGGTGGTTTTACGAATGGTTCTGGAGTTACCATTAATTTTATAATTGAAGAGTACAGGGGAAGAAACGCTTTATTTGTTAGGAGTAGTGCCGTAATTTGTATCTGCTTGGCGGACATTGGCGACAGAAAACCGGTTTTCCTTTCGGTTCTTCTTTCGCGGTACCAACGTGTGACTCGTGTCCGCTGATCGCTGGCGTAAATCAGGGTTGCCGCGAGAGAAAAACAAAGTGAGTAACGATTTCCTCATATCAGTTTAGACGATGACTCGCTTTCATCGCCAAAGAGGCCAGATGAGGAAAGTTTTCTACGAAATTAAGCGGTTTTTCCCTTGTACTCTTCAATTTTTATCAATGACCTTTGTAATGTTATAAAAAAAACTATGATTTTCTTTTATTTGCCGACGATTTAAAGATGTTTAAGCAAGTTTTTTGTACTTATGATGCTTTGATTTTACAGAATGATATTGATAATTTACATAACTGGTGTTTAAACAACAGTTAAATGTTTCTAAATATAGTGCCTTAAGAAGTGATACACAGAAATGTAATCAGTTAACTCTAAGTGTGGCAAGAATTACTGGAACTGTTACATGTGAAAAGGCCATATAAAACTGGGACAATAATGGATAAAAAGGATAGTGTGTCAACCTGTATTGTTAATTGTTCTCCTAAGTGAAAAAGGTTACTCAAAACGAGAGGGTTTAGAGATGGGAAAGGGGTGAATAAGGGATGGGAAAGGGGTGAATAAGGGATGGAAAACCAGAAAAGGTTAACTTAAAAACCGGTTTTTGGCTTCAGTTACACCCTCAAACAGTTAAACTTGAAAACTAGTTTATTTCTAAATACCGAATATCTGTGAAAAGTGGTTGTGCTGCTAAATACACAACCCTTTTAAGGCGTGTTTGTTTTTTTGAAAAACTGGCAATGGTAAGGGTAACTAACACCAACTACTAGGCCCGTCCGTGGCCGCAGTTGCCCTTGCCATCGCCAGTGTTTACAACAGTATAGCAGCAGACCCACAACTTTATTGATCAGTGCCCTCTGACGGGTGTATCGTTTTTCTGAACTCGGTACGCTTGTAACACTATCCCTGTTAGCCAATATACTGAAAATCGAACTCACCAATAATGCCGCACATGTCTCCACTGAATCCAGCAGGACAGATACAAGAGAAAGTGCCGAACCCATCCACACAGGTCGAGCCGTGCAGACAAGGGCTGGAAGCACACTCATCCAAGTTCACACCACAAGTGGCTCCTAATTATAAACAAGGAAATAATATATTGTCAAGTAAATCAAGCTTAGAATCTATACTGCTCACAACAATTAGGGGAGCGCATGGTTTAAACCCTTTCAACCCCAATGATTCCACGTGGAATCATCAGCTTGCAAATTTTTTTCTGACTAGGTTAAGCTCGCACTTATGTATTGTTGGATTAATGATTCATGTCTTGTGAAGAATTAAATAAAGTTTGTTTAAATTAAATGAATATATGAAAAACATGGTAAATTAAAATTCACTCTGAAACAATTTTAGCAAATAAAATAACCCAAAATTCTTCATGCTTGCATTTTTTAAATGTTTAAAAATTGATTTTAACTTTTGTAACAAATAAATTTTTGAAAAAAGTATTGTTATAATTTCTTCAAAAGTTATGATTCCAATACTTTTTCCCTTAAATTTTGGTTTAAAAAAATTAAGATTTTCCCCTGTTTTTTACCATTTCATTCTGAATGCATGATGAATCTATTTCACAAGTTTAGATTTTTAGAATAAAAAATAAAAAGTTGATACTGAAAGGTTACAAAAGTACGCAAAGTGCTCCCCTAATTGTTTTCAGCAGTGTATATACAGAAAGCTTCGTAACTAGGACAACCAGACGTACTTCATTTCGCAGTACAGTTTAGTTTGTTTTTCAACTATCTATTTATAAAATTTATCCAGGATATCCGTTTTATTTTTTATAGTTTTCCGAACAAAAACCACGTAAATAATACGATTTGAGGAATTTTTATGATGATTTCATAATTTAAAATCTAATCACTGAAAGAAATCTGGTTCCGCACGGCCCCTCCAAGCACGGATCCTTCACCTCACACGTCCTTCCGACGAACCCCTCCCCACACAGACACACGAACGTCTCTTCCGTGGTCATGCGACACGTCCCGTTGTTCAAACACGGCCCGACCTTCCGTCTGCACGGGTCGTAATTACGGGATATAACGTTTTATGATGTGTCAACTTAGAAGAGAGATGTTTGAGGATCACAAAGAATTGACGGATTTGGAAACACATTTCAACCGCAAAGCGCGGAACAACTTAAACTTACCTAAAGCGTGTGCATAAAGAATTTGCTATAAATTAATTACAGTATTACAGTAGTAGTTGCTCTCGCAACGCGTTGCTTGAATACAACGTTGTGTACAAATTGTCGTTACAATCGATTAAGAGCTTTTGGAGGTTTAAGATTTTGAACAAGCACATAATTATACTTATATTGATAACGATAATTATATTATAAGACAAACTCGTACGTCAAAACACATACCTGAGAATCCAACAGGACAACTACACACGAGCCCTCCATTACCCTCACAAGTCCCTCCATTCTCGCACGGCCCGTCCAAGCACGGATCCTTCACCTCACACGTCCTTCCCACGAATCCCTCACCGCACAGACACACGAACGTCCCCTCCGTGGTCATGCGACACGTCCCGTTGTTCAGACAAGGCCCGACCTTCCGTCTGCACGGGTCGTACGACGCGCAGTCCGGGCCGTGGAAGTCTTCTGTACAGACACAGACGTACTCGTTGTGGGTTACATTTACGCATCTGCCTTCATTGGAGCATGGACGGAGGCTGCAGGGGTCGAACAGGTGGCAGGTGTCGCCGTAGAAGCCGGTCGGGCAGTCGCAGGTGTAGTAGGGGTGGGTGGGGAGGGGGGTGCAGTGGCCGGCTGCCTGGCAGTGGATTCGGTTCTTGCACCCTGGAAATAAATAAACAAAAATAAATAAGCAGACAAATAGATAAATAAATAAGAACTAATAGTGGAAGAAAGAGCTAAGTGACGAAAAGGTGAAAACGAGCTTCAGATATTTTAGTTGGCACTCTTACGTCCGTTAAAAAATGTACTTTACAAACGGGTATAACAACAAAATTCTACTTTCCCCCGGCGGCCGGTCACCCCAGTGACAAGCGGTGATACTGACCACAATTCTACCTATAGGAATGATAAACTGAACCCAGGCTCGAACCACGGATCTTGATATACCCGATCGAAAGCTCACTCAACTGAGCCTTTTCAAAACATAGACTTTCATCAAACAGTTAAAATGCTTGTTCTGCAGCATTCTAGTACTCTTTAAGCGGTTAAAAACAGAATAAATGTCGTCATTCAAACATCATATTTTTACGAAAAGACCCTTTAAAGAAAATAATAGTATTTTCTGTAAAAATATTTTTCTGTTAAATTAACATATTTCTTTACAGTGCAAGTGCTTTAGGAAAATAAGAAAAATATCAAAGCCTAGCTGGTTCACTTACAGTTCTCGGTTGTGTTGAAACCAACCACGTCCGATTTCTGGCCCGTATCTTCATGTCCGTTCCAGCCGTACACCTCAACGGAGTATTCCGTCTCATCCGTCAAGTTCCCGACCCTCGCGCAGACGGGAAACTCGTCCGTGACGTTCACGAGGAAGTTCTCGTCCGTCGAGAAGCAGCGGACGACGTACCCCGACGCGTTGAGGGACGATGGCGGCTCCCAGCAGACCACGGCGGAATCGTGAGTAATGTTGGACACGGAAATATTCTGCGGAGCTGCAAATAAAAGAATTTGGTACAACTATGATATAAGGGCCCTTGGAAACTTTTGGCGAGCTTGAAATTATTACGGGCTATTTCTATGTAACTGTAGTGTGTAAGTCACAATTTTAAAAAGCTTCAAATCCAATAAATAATTACATCATTTAGTTGCAATAAGTGTAGATCAGATATTCTGGTAATTTTTGTTTTAATTTAACGTTAAAAATTGTAGTGATAATCCCTTTTCACCCACGTGACTTACACTACAGAAAAGGCAATTTTGCATAGAATTAACCGACCCAGGACGAGGAAGCAAAGAGGGATTGTCAGTCCCATAGAGCTAATGCTTCAGTTTTGAAATCACAGCTTCCGCAGAGAAGTATTGCTTTGCTATGTTAGCTTTTTTTCCCAGGTATGGGAATCAACATAACATCGAAATGAAACAAATTTGAAACGAAAATGTTACCTAGTTATTTAATTATATATTTTTGAAGTTTTAAAATGCCCCAAAATATTCAGCAGATGGCGACACTATTTTAAAACTTTATCAATTATTAATTAAATTGTTAATTTCTTTTCAATTTTGTTTTAAATTGATGTTGTGATGATTCCCATACCTGGTGAAAAGGAAGTAGCAGCATTGTCAAACTATGTGGTGCTGCCATCTTGTATCTTGTTAACAGACTAAACATTGACGCGAAGTTTCGAAGGTTGTCCTAAAAAAGAAAAACCTAGCGATACACGGAAGTTAACACTAAATTTAATATCAAATTGAAAAAGCAATTCTTTTGCAACAGTTGCGATTTCAAAACTAATGCACTAGCTCTATGGAGCTGACAGTCCCTCTTAAGCTCCCCGTCCGGGAGAAATGTCCACAGCAGAAAGAAATCAAGGGCAACCAAGCCCGCCGTGAAGAAGGACACACAGCTATATAGGGTTGCTATACATGTACACATTTGCATAGCATACCTAGATACATAGCCTACATATTGTTGCTATACCTATCGAATATTATGAAATATGAAGTGGAATATTTACCGCATTTGGCATATTCATTGCCTGGCAACGTAACGTAAATCGCCAAATTCAGAGAAACCATCATATTCTAGCTGTTCCAAGAGCTTTTTAGAGTGTTTGAGGTTTGTTTTCAGTTTTGGATTGATCTACTGCTTCATTTTCAGATACACAGTGAGTTACTTGCAATGGTTCGGCCACGAGAAAACTTCGAGAGTGACATTATCGAGATCACGGTAATTTGCTCTAGGTTTTATTCCTTGTAGTTTCTATATAATGTAAATACTTTTCGGGACATTACATAGTAAAAACCATGCAGGCTAACAAAATGTACTGCCAGCGTGTTTACAGTGTAAGATTAAGCCACAAAATCGATAGTAATTTTAAACTTCTTATTTTGCAACGTAACGTTACTCGCAAACCAAGAGGCAACACATTTTGTTAGATGCAACCGTTTTTAAAGTGTATCGTCAAAAAAAAATTTACAATGTAGGGATATCCAGGATACTCTGTCATACATTTATATCGCAGTACTTATTTTAATTACATAAAAGTTTTTTTAGCGAACATTGTTGTTATTAAAGTGCGGTTCAAAATTTCATGGCGCTTATGTCATGCAATAATTAGTAACGTGAGGCACCAAGGTAAAGTAATGACATAAAAAAATGGCCCTCAGTTTCCGAGAATTTACCGAGTTTGCAGAAGGCCTAATTCGCCAGACAAGCAACCCAATGAGTAGGTAAAAAACTATGCAATAAAGCTGAACAACCCATTGTCTACCAAAAGAATCCCCATGGTAAAGATGGGTTACTTCAGCTTTTATACGTAGCTATTAGTAGTTGTTAACTAGATTACTGGTTTGAAATTGTAGCGTAATCTGCCGGCTGTCTTTCTGTAGTCTTCCTACCAAGCTTTAATAAGACTAGATAGTGACCAACCGGAATCAATAGCAAATATTGAGCTATAGGGCAGTCATAAGATTTAACATTTAAACAAAACAGTTCTTCTCACTCACCCGAAATCGTTTTCATGACCACGTACACCGGCACGTAGTCCCATCTCTTGGGCGAGCCCCCGTCCTCAGCATATACCCCAAAAGTGCCCAGAGAGTCGCTCTCGTTGAGCGGCTCGCGCAAGCTGAGTTCTCCGCGGAATGGGTCTACCTCGAAGAACCTGTCAACAACATGAATGTATTCATGGAACATCTTTAAATTTAAGGCAACTTTTATACATGAGAAGATTCACGAAGAAAACAATGTTGAGTATCGGCGCAAATAGTTTAATCAGTAGAAATTCGCATGTTTCAGTGGGAACTCAAGTTCTCGGAAGATGGGCCTCTTGAGTTCGCACTAAACAAGGTAAATATCTACTAAACTATTTGTGCCAATAATCAACGTTGTTTTCTCTCTTCATAACCTTCTCAGACATGAATGTAGTAGATCCTCCATCGGTAACCTACGGTCTTTTTTCTCAATTTTATGTGGCCCTCGATCGTTTGAAAAAACATCAAAATTAAATTTGTATTTAAAAAAGTAAATAAGGACAAACTTTTTATAAAATTCCTTAAAAACAAGTCTCAAAAACACTTTTTTCCAATAATAATTTTCAACTGCTTGGCAGTTTTCGTATGTAGAGCAGCCAACACTTGGTGTGGGCATAAACACAAATTCTGCTGTGATCATAAATTAAAATACAGATGCAAGCCGTTTCATTGTAAAGTGAAACTTAGTATGTAATGTAAATATTTGAGAATGAAACTTAGAAATATAAATTATTTGAGCATGACCATCATACCTGCTGCTCTCGTTCTGATCTAGCTTATAATACACTTCCGCGTTGACCGGCTCCGGGTCGGGGTCCGAGGCTCGCGTCCTCAGCACCGCGGTGCCGAGAGGCGCTTCGCGGTGCAGCTCCAAGGTGTAGTTGCGGCTCTGGAACCGCGGGGCGAACTGGTTGAAGGGGGTCACGGCGATCTGGAGGTGCTCCAACTCGGAGGTACCGGAGCCCACAGCTGCCACCATTACCTAATGGGAGAAGAAGAGGTAGGGTTTGAGTAGGATGAGAACCGCAGTTACTACGGCCTACTCAACTACTAAGGCCGAAGAAGCTTTCCCAAACAAGCTCGGGGACGGAAATTTTGACGTTATAGTTCGGAGTGACATTGTTCCGAAGATGAAGACAACCTGTCTCGAAGCCTGTTCGGAACCACTCGTTCACGGCTGACCACATTTTTTGGGTTCCGAATGCGCCCGAACTAGAGCCCTCCATCCCTGTGTGTAAAGAGATGCGACAATGGAGCTCAAAATTGTCCAAGCCGGGTTGCCAATGAGAAACCTCCAGGGAGAAACTGGTCAGGCTTTCTTGAGCTTGGCGGTTTAACGCTTATCGTATATCGTACATGTCTTGTACTAATCCAGCCCGGGAAGAGTATTTAGTTTCGCTTTAACTTCTGCAACTACTGATTTTCGAAATTTAATGCAGGAGTTGAATGTTTAAAAGGAAGGTTATCTCAGCAGTATTGCAGCTCAATAAATTGATTTCGGAAAAATCACAAAAAAGAATCTTCGCCAAGAGACGCCAAGAAGTAGCCAACTAGAAAAGCACTCGAATCAATGTTTATACTCGTATTTCAAGAAAATACGAAGATTCTTTGAATATTTAAAAGGTGGAAATATTTCTACACACATAAAGTGAATAAATACTGTTTTTTAAAACGAAATGAAGCAATATTTTATGCATAATATGTTTTAATAGCCATCATAAATACATTCAGAAAGCGTACAGGAAAACTGTCTTTTTTAAACTACTAAAGTATTTTTGAAGAAAATTATGGTTTTAGAATATTCTTTACACATTTAGGAAACCATAAATAAACATAAAAAAGTTGTACTTTTCCTAAATTTTATGGATTGTTGACGATTGCAAAGGATACTTTTTTTCCCTATGATAACTCTATGAGGGACAAAACTATTCCGCCTCAGGGGGACAATTTTGGTCCTTGTCCAATCAGGAGCGGCTGCCAATATGTCGCATCTCTTTCACACAGCAGGGATGTAGGGCTCTAGCCCGAACTAGTTTTCGATCTTCGGCACTGGGAACAGTGACGTCAAAATTTCCGTCTACGCTCATGTTTAGGAGAGCTTCTCTGGCCTTGTTATTGAAGTTGGCCGTGAGTTACTACATAAATTTTTAATTGAGTCTTTGAGGATTTTTAAAATAAAATAGGTTAGAAATGCGGTGGAACTACAATTATCCGATTCGATTAGCAACTAATCCTATCATTCAGATAATTAATTTTTTGACGAAAACATGAGCAGACCTACCAACTCTTCGGATTTATCACGGCAATACCGAGTTTTTAACTACTCTATGAATTTCCGTGTCATATGCACTGATTGCCGGATTTTTGGAGGGGGAACCATTAAACTTTCTCTTGGTGCATGGAATCTGGAAAATAGATATTTCCGAGTTAAATCAGGATAGTTGGCAGGTTGATTGATTGAATTAACGCATTAGAGCCAAAGTTGGCAGATATCCGAATGAGTATATTTTATTTATTATTGTATTGTATCGACAGATGTATGTTAAAAATGGGGTAAAACTAATTTAAAAGAAAAAAAAGCCATTAATTAAATGAAATTAAGAGAATGGATGGATGAGTGGATTGGATCATTGGAGTTCGGGCAATTGGAGTTTTACAATAGTACTTTAGAAGAATCTGATAACAAATTCAAAATTTTAAATGTTGCTCGTGCAATGTATTTTTTTTTTGTTTTTTAATTACAAGACTAATAACGCTATTTACGTTAAAACTATTTCTACGCAGAGCAATAGCGTTATAATTTCTTTGATGTTTCCCTAAGTACGTAGATGAAAGAAATCAGAACTGTGTAATTGGAAATTATGACGTAAAATTCGGCAGTGTCAGGCGCGATTGTTTTTTCTGGGATTTTTTAGCAGTCACATTTTAAATGCTTAAACAATATTCAATTTCTGCACACACATTTTGATACAGCTTTTTCACTTCACCAAGGCTTTGATCCTGCCATCTTGTGGTGAAATCGCAAAACAAAAACTGACCTGAACAAAACACGATAAAAATTACACATCGATTTTGTGTCACAGCTTTAGACGTAACTTTTAATGAAACTTCATGCAGTATCAAATAAAACACTTCAACAACCCGTATCCACCAAAAAGTACTTCAAGATAAAGACCAAGTTTACAATATTTGTTGTAATCTTTAGATGGCTAATAGGACCTTTGCTGGGTAGTGAAAGTGTCCACTTGGAAAAATTATTTGACGTACGGAATAACTGATTGCTGGCGGGAAAACACTCATCTTTCTTTCTTGTACTTTACTTGTAATAAAGAATTTACACCAATCAGAAGCTCTTATTTACTTTGTCGCACTAGTGCGTAAAAGTAACTTTAAAACACGATTTCGTTAAAAGCATCACTTTTGCCACGATTATTGATTTGAAAAAGTTAGTTTTTTTGCACGATATTATAAAAAGTTAGTTTTTTTTCGACGCCTTGACCAAAGTTACCCTCCACGACCAAAGATAGCCGCTTCGGTGGTACATTAGAACATATAGATTACGAATATCAGCTTAAGATTCATGAAATTTTTTTAATTTTACTCATAATATGCACCTTAAATTTCCATGAAACTAACTGATTTTTCTTTTAACAAAAAAACGCAACAGTATGCATACAATTCGCTAAAATAAACATGCAACCTTTTCTCCGGACCTAGTCAACTGTTTTATCAATGATCAACGAAATTGTCATAGGAAATCTGCAAATCTTGATGAAAATAAATGGAACTTAGAATACCGGTTTTTGCTAAAAAGTAATTTTTCAGTCTTGAGACCATCACAAAACACATTTTCTAGTTTCAACAGATTTATCGCACGGAAATCGGTAAGAAATTGCGCTCCAATGGATAAGAAAGCCAAGCCTGACGTCATAAGTCACCATAAGGGGATTGTTAGTGTTTTTATCGGTACTTTATGTTTCGCTTACTTTAAAGTCAAGTAGTGTCTAATTTAATTAGTTTTTTACTAGCGCAAATGATACCATTCGGCGTGGTTTTGAAAGGATTATTGTTTGCAACTGAATTTGAAATTCAACTTCCTCATTATCAAATATTGAACATGGGATTTGGGGACGTGGAAAAAAAGGTTTTACAACTTTGTCTAAGAGCAGAGCAAGTGACTCTGTACTCTGTTACATACATACTTGGTTAGGTAGGTTGGTACATATATTTTCCAGTTTGTGTGCTTGATCAGCGACTCACTTATAACCTTTCTTCAAGTAAGACAGACACAGGCAGACTTTTTATGGACACAGAGAGAGAAATTACACCCAGGGCGAAGGCGGGAATTGAACCCGCACATGGTACAGTGCACTTACTTGGTATATCTCTCCGACTTGTTTCTCCACAACGAGTGCCGTGGACAAGTTCCCGGACACCCCGTCCACGACAAAGTGGGCGTGGTCTAGGACATTGGGCAGGTTGTACTCGACACGCCTCCTCGGCCGATCCGGGTCGTAGGCGTGGACTGTTGTTACGTGCACTCCGGCGGGGGCGCCACTGTAGATGCGTGGCTGGTGCACCAGCGGCCGGAACACCAGCTGATCTGAGACGGAAGAGAAGAGACAAGAAAAATGAGGAAATGGAGTCGGAATTTTAATACTAAGTTACTCACACAGAATCCTTCAGTTAAGTATCTGTGCAGTTCGGAATATAACATGGATTTGTGAGCAAATAGATAAAATGAAGGACGAAATTCCAAATTTAGGAAGTTGATGTTACCGATCTGACATGCAAATTTGTTGCGCGCATACTTTGAGTATCATTGTGTATTTCGGGTATTTTTTTAAAATAAAAATGATGGATTATTGTAATAAAAGACTTTATATAAAGTATTTTTCGTCCTCAAGTATATTTTTTATGACAATATAAAACGAAAAAGATATATTTGCAAAACCAGCACCGCTAGTTGTGAGGCGTTACCAATCTAACTTTTGAAAACTTCAAAACCTCTCCCAATAAATGTGATAATTTTATTAATATTTGAGGAAAAACAAGTAGGTTTGTAACAGAATCTGTCACTTAACCCGCTTCCACACAACAGTTATGTTTAACAGGTAAAAAGGCGCCAAACACAACATTAATTCTATATTAAACATATACATGCTAATTTTGGATAGTTTCCTTTATTTTATTTCGAAATTCAATAATTTTTACTTATCGTTTGCAAAAATTAATTTATATTTCAAAGAATAAATATGTAATATTCCTCGCTTTTAAATAGAATGAAAACGTTTCATATAAACATACAAAGAATCTCGTAGTGAAATATATTTGACGTCATTTCAAACTGATCGATGTCGCAAAAAAAATTATTTTAATTTATTGTGTAAAAGAATTAAAGTTTCTCGAGCGATTGTTGCGAATGGCAATGGTGATTTAATTCCAATAAAAATGGCTTCCTATGCATTTTAAATGAGCAGTAAATTTCGCAGTTTTTTAAATATAAAGTACTTCAAATTCGAATTCTTTTCTGAAATTTTCAATGTATTCTAATTTCGATGCGCTGAATTTTTTGACATATCACACTTGTCTTTAGCATTTGTAGTTTAGGCTATGAAAGTGGGTGACGGACAGACAGACAGACGGACTGAAAGATTATAATACCTTCCACTTTTTACGTTATAAACGTAGTGTGGAAGCTAAAAGTCGCTACTAAATAAGAAAGATTGTTTAAGAGGCTATTTTTGAATATTACAAAAAATTACACAGGGGCGCAAATTGATGATTTTCCTAATATTGATACTTACATAGCAAAACTATACTTTCGTAAAAATTGGGGCTTCAAAACTAATGCATTTTCTCAACGGGACTGACCATGACTCTTAACACTGAATCGCAGATGTTAAAAGTTACCAAAAATTCTCAATATAAGATAAACTAATATACATATAAAACACGAGTATATGAGAGAGAAAAAAGAAGCACAATTGTGATAAAACAATAACAAAAATCCCATTTTTTCTAGCGTTCCATTTTATGTGAATGGAAAACCTAGGGAAAAAAATAAGTTGACACTTTTTTCACCATATTTTTTTGTCGTAATAAATGAACATCCCGCCTATCATACTCCGAGCTCGTATTTCTATCCAAAATGTTTTCTTTACAAGATGGATGGGCTTATCGAGATCCATTTAAAGGCGTGGGAAATATTTTCGGGATTTAATCTGGACTTCTTAAAACTGTCCCGATTGCCGATAAATCTGTAGGCTGGTACACTGTTAAATGATTTGTGCTTGGTTTCCCTAAAAATAGGGTTCGTTTCAGCATCTGCAACTGGTGAAATGGTTCACTAAATTTTCGGTATTCAGTTGAACCCTTTTTTAGGTTTCAGAGACAAAAGCCTGAGGAATGGTTTAACCAAATACCGAAAATATGGTGAAACATTTAAACATACAACCGTTGCAGCTACTAGGAACCATTATTATAGTGAAATCCATTACTAAAATTTTAAGGTAACAGGGAACAAAACGACCACTCAAAATATCGAATTTTCATTTCAACTTTAGTTACTGAATCGTGCCTTTGCGAAAAAAACTTCTATGATGCACATTTGAATATGGGGCTCGAGTTTGCAAATTTGGTAGTTAATTTCAATATAACTTTGTTGCCAGCTTTAAATGTCATTATTCCAAAACACCAATTTTCAGCCTTAAGGTACACTTTTCTTTTTTCTATTTTACTAGAAGGGTTGAAATTTTCTGTGATGTCGTATACATGCCTATTTAACACAGTGAACCAAAAATATTCCAAAATTATATATTAAGTGAGTAAAAATAAGACGATTTTTCTAATTTAAGAAATGCGCAAAATTTCTATTTATGTTAATAATGTAAAATTATGAATGTTTTATCGTCAAACTTGAGGTTCATTGCGTTGAATACTTTTTTTATTTCCATAAAAAATTAATTTTAGATACACGCAATAGTTGTGCTGGAAAGTGTACCTAAAAGCTAAAAATCGATGTTTTAAAATAAAGACGTATGAAGCTGGAAACAAAGTTATATTGAAATTAACTACCAAATTTGCGAACTCCAATACCATATTCAGGTGCGTATTATGTAAAAAAAATTCGTAAATATTCATTTTAGTGATTGAAAGTTAAATTGAAAATTTCATATTTTGAAGCTTCGATATGGTCCCCCTTAACAGTGTATGCCTGACAACAACCATTCAGCATGATGGGTTTTCAAAAAATGTGTGATTTCTATCATTCTCCCCCCTTCTCCTATTTAATCAGACATTGGGCATGTTTCAAGTCTTGAGTGGCAACAGAAATACTGAATGAAAATAAATTCTTTCTTTAGTCTCAATTAGCGAATCATTGTCACGTGGAAATAGGGGACCAATCGAAGGAAATTCAGGAATCAAAACTGGAAGGAACTACGTCACCTGAAAAAAGCTAGTTGGTTGTTTCAGGAAACTTGTCGTCAACATCATTTTTTTTTTAAATTTAAAAACAAATTTTCAACTTGTCATCATTTATTCTCCTTAAATATGACATAATATTTTAATTAGTAAATCAATTCACGTTTCCTGAAATGCATGCCTCGTTTTCACTGTGTTCAAATCAAATTGCCTTTTTTTCTCCTTCAAATTTTAGTTTTAGTTTCATATAAAGGGTTAAAAGTTGAACCGTCATAAAAAATCTCAAATATTTTAAAACCATGGAAATGGGCATGTTTCATGTGGGATCTGGCAACAGCTGTACAGTCTTGTTTTCATTTTTCTCGAATTATTTTTGTTGATATTCGAAATTGAGTTTTCTAAGAATAAGTTATTTTAGGTAGTTGTTATTTTTTTTAAATTACAACTTCTTGCTGTGCTGATGGTTGTTTTAATCATTTATCAAGGAAAACTTGCATTAAAAGAAGTTGTAATTAAAAATAATAACTAAAATATTCTTAGAACACTCAATTTGGAATACCAAGGCAAAAGTAATTCGAGAAAAATGAAAACAAGACTGCGGACCTGTTGCCAGATCCCTCGTGAAACAAGCCCATTGCTTTTTAAATTATCGATGCATAATTTTAAAAAATACTACTTGAATATAATATTATTTGCAGAAGATTTCGCCATATCTGTGACTCAATTTATGATAGCTACAGGTCGACATGAAAACAACTATTTTTCTCACCAGGTATTTTTCTCAAAATAATTGTAAATTCTACCATCTTTCACGGCCTAAAAACTTAAAAGGCAAGAGAAGCTCTTTGTGACGTCACGCCATCAGGTCTGTTCGGAGTTTCAGTTGTTCCAAAGAAGAAGGAACTTGCTCTCCAAACCTGTTCGGAAACCCAAAAGTTTAGTCGGCAAGCATGTTTCTTCTTCTTCGGAACTGGCGACACTCCCAACAGAGCGTCACATAGAGCCTCTCTGGCCTTATAAGTCCAGTAAGCCGTGCCTTTTGAATTACATTTCTACCAAAACGGCTTTTCCCATAGGAGATGCGTCAATCCATTCACACCGTGAGAAAAAGATTCAAGTTTCAACACCCAAAACTTTTATAAAAATGTAATTTTACACTAATTACTTTCGAAAGAAATAACAGAAGAGAAAAGCTTTTAGCAGCATTAGGTGAGCCTGAGTCCACGAAGGATACATTTTTTTTATTTCCCAAGACATAATTAATCAGAGAGAGAGAAGAGTGTCTGACACATGTGTTCTCCATGTGTTGGTGCGTTCTGTCAGCACTACCCGAGAACCAGACGGACGAAAGAAATAATTAAGAAAAACGAGATATTTCATAATAAAAAAGTTCTAAATTTTTTTAATAACTTAGAATATGATTAACCACACTCAGACAAACTTTTGTTCAAACAGCACAAGTGTCATACAAGTATTATGCAAAAATTACAATATTGTGTTGTTTCAGTACTAGAATGGCGTTGATGACATACGAATCCAAATTTGTATTGTTCCAAAACAAATGACGATTATTATATTCATGCGCGATTGACTAAACGTGACTAACGACCTTAAAAAAATGTAAACTATATTATTTTTTTTCTACAATATGTGCAACAAAATTATAACATTGAATTTAAAGCACTGTAATATATATTTTTAGGCTTTAGTATAGCTATTTGTCTGAACCATTAACGAGCAGATGCTGAATTACATTTCGGAAAAATACATGAGCGCTGCGACTTTCACGTCATTTTTGTGCTAACTATACGCATTATTGTTTGGTCGCAATACAATTTTTGTATTGTTTCAACCCAACTTGTTTTGGGAAAAACATAATTTTTGTATTGAAAATCAACACAAGTTTTTTCTAAGTGCGCTTCTCTTTTAGTATTAGATTTTAGACTTCGCTCTAAAAACTCTAAACATTCAAAACTTTTTCATGCAAAGTGCCCCATATCACTTAAAGCTATTATCCTCGACACTTCATAATAAGGTAATTGAAAAAGAAATACAGCATCAAAAAACAAAATAGCTTTCTCGAAGACTGAATTGTTTACTACTAAAAGATGCATTTTCTTTAAACCCAGCACACTCGCTGATTTTGCACATACGTAAGTAGAATTCAGCCAACTTTGATGAACAAATAAAAATTCGCGCCAAACATGAGGATGAAGTTCGATTTATGACAACCCTATATACGCAAAAAATTAACATAAAAGTTGAAGATCAGGTTGCTTTGAGGGTTGGGAGTTGAATGAATGAGCATCCATGTGATATGCTCTTTAGACACCAGAAATACCAACATTTACAAAAAGACGTAATCGTATCTTCTATGATGGGTACAGTGGAATCGTCGCCTACTTTCCTTAAGAGCTTTTTGTGGGTGGTCCTCTTATGATAGAAATCGCGACTTCCTTTTCAAGTGTGAATAATAGTTACCACGTTCCACTTCTTCACATTTATGGTGGACAATTTCACCAACTGCAGGCAATGTAGGCCAAAAGTATTATGTATTGTGTGTAACAGTAAATTCTGAAACAACTAAAATGGTATAACTTTTCTGTTGCTTCAGTACTCGCAGATATTATTATTATTATACGACAGACAGAGGGACAAATGTTTTAAAGGTAGGCAGGCTTCTGATATACCTTTCAAGCAGAAAGAAAAGAAATTATGAAGATTGTTAGTGCCGAAGTTAAAAGAAGGGGACATGGAAGGGGTATGGACTGAGTGGCTGAGGACGTAATTGACTGGTTTCTCATAGAGACGGTTCCTGGTTCATATCACAGCCATACTATAAATGTGTTTGTGCGCAAAAAAATCCCTCAAAATTCAGGGCGGTCCCCGAGTATACTGGGAAAGACGTGCTCGTTGAATCTGTGGAGATTAGTGTGTTATTTTCTTATCAACAATTCACACTGTTATCCGCGATGTGAAGAAAGGTGGTTCAACAACAAATGGACTTAATTCGTTATTGCACTGGCTTACTCATACACTGAAGAGCCAAAATAACTGGTATAGGCATACATCTGCGAATAAAGGTGTATAAAACCAATCAAAGTTCGTCGCTATGTTCAGCAGCGTCCATGTGCTGCTATCATGACAGGTTATGAAAATTGAAGGGATTTTGAAAGTATCGGGGGTTGAGAAATGTAATTCCATATCCATGTATCTCCGAGGTGTAGATGAATTTTGGATTTTCACCTACGACAATTTCTCGAGTGTACCATGAATATCGATAATCCAGTAAAACATTAAAACTACGACACAGCTGCGGCCTAAAAAAGATCGTGCAAAAACGGATCATCGACGACGGCCGAAAATCATTAAACATCTATACATATATTCTTCTTACGTGGTCAAATTTAAAGGTGTCGGAATGTCTGTGGTCGGAATGGCAACGGCATTTCGGATTTGGCATCACGGCAGCCAAGTTAGGCTTAACCAAAATTATCAGCATCCGTAATACGAATTTAATCGGTTATTAACTTATATTTTTGCATATAACATCTGTTTTTATTCAATAAAACTGATTTCCTAAAATATTTCCATGAGAAATATAGCTAGAAAAGCAGAATTATGAATTCCATAACATTTAGAAAGTGGGTAACTAAACTAAGAAAGTGGAATACAATACGACATCAAATGTTAACGAACTAACGGTACAAAAAGAACCATTTTTATATTTTATGTCTTACATTTCGAAATAAAAAATAGTTTTCTAAAGACATTTTAACCCAAATATTGCAGATTGTACATATTCAATTACGTATGGCAACACTATATTTTTAGTTGATTTTTTCGGATTTGAGATTCAAATAGATAGACATAAATAGAACTCAATGGCCCGTCCGTGGCCGAGTGGTTAGGGCATCAGCCTAGAGATTCAACCTTCTCAGGGGTGCGGGGGTTCGAATCCCACCTACTGCCAGTCATCCTATAAATCGCATCCGTGCTGGAAATAGTAGAAAAATCCTCATCACGGATGGGCCCGAGTACACAGGGACAGACGTGCTCGTTAAATCTGTGGATTCCAAAGTCCCGACGGCGTTAGCGTACAATGTCGCTCGAAGTTCCGTTGGGTGCCCGCTCAGGTGTCGACCTCGTCACTTGACCAGTGTTCTAAATTACGAGGCGTTATTGGCTATGTTAAAGCTCCTGAATGAGGCTAGAAATAGGCAGCCGGAAACGATTACCTTACCTTACCTAGAACTCAATGAATAGAATGGACTGCTCATTTAATAGTCAAGCAGCTTCTAAAAACGTACCAAACATGAAAATCGCCAAGAGGAGAAAGGTTGCAACATATGGCAACTTATCGCTACTGTTTTGTTAGAACTATGCCAATTGTCGCCAGAGCTGAAAATCACATAAATCTAGCCTGGCAAAGCGCAATGGTGACTAAAAAGTAACATCAACGTCCAAGTCACGTGGGTTTGCTGTTGTGTTCAATAAGAAATATTTGCTTCCATTCGTTTTATCTGTTAGATGCCTAATTTTCATGCAGTTTATAAAATCTATAATAATAAAAGAAAGAGTCTGTGTGTGTGTGTCTGTTTGTCTTCGGATCGTAAAAGACCTACTTATACTGCCCTCAGAAATTCTAAATTTTTAAGATAGATTCCCTTTAATACCAACGTGTGCACCTGAGGCTTAGTTTTTTCATATTTGTTCCATTTTTAGAGAAAATTCGAATTTTCTGAAAAAAATAAACCACTTTCGCGCAAATCCGATATTTTTCTCTTTCCTGATGCCATCGGCTGAAAAAATTAAATAAAACTTTTAATAAAAACTTTAAATTCAAAATGTTTATTTTATTCATTTGCCATTACTTTCAGAAACTAAATTCATTATTTGAAAAATAATTGACATGTTTCAAGTGCCGTAATTTAGCCATTCTTCATTCCCGGATTTTATTGTGGGTTTATTTGATGATTTTTTCATTGATTTTTCTGTTGACTGCATGTATGCATATTTAAGCATAAATGTATAGTTAAGCTATTACTGGAACTATGATGGTTAATAAAGGCCATCGCACTGAGCTATTAGTGTTTTATGTCTTTATTTTTTCGCCAAATACGTTGCCAAACTCGCCAAATTATTAACTAAAATTCGCCAAATAGGCAATTTCTTTTATAAATAATTTATAAGCTGGTCGGTTGTTCGAAGGTCATTGTGTTAGAGCTGTATAATAGGTGCGGGTAGCTATATCTATTTTCTCGCCAATTTATTTCCCAAAACGCGCCAAAGGAGCTAAAAGGTTTTATGTATTAATGAGGGAATTGTGATGACATTTATGAGTGCATTTTATAGCGTATTTTTCATTTTGGAATTTTAAGGCAATGAAACGGGATTTTATCATTTATAACGAGCGGAAACAATAATAAGTTTATGATCCTATAACAGGGTATATGGTACACATATTTGGAATCTATTTGATATTTTTTATTCCGTGCGAAGAACGGGTATAAATTTGCTAGTGTAAACATAAATTAAAAAAGATCTTTGATACTTTACAGGTAAGATTGTTTAGATAGGTATATTTATAGTAATTTATTCCTAAAAGCCCATACTTTGATTAGAGTAAATTATTCTGTAATAAGCTCTTTTAAAGGTCAGGGATTATTTAAATCTTGATAAAAATATTCTGTAAAAATTCAAATTAGCCTTCTGCGCCACATGCATTGATCAGATCCACGATAATATAACTATTTAAAAAATAATGTTTAGCTTTTTTTTATTAAAACAGCTGCGATAAGTTGCCAAAAATAGCAATCTTTTTCACCGAAATAGCAATTCATCTTTGTTCCTTTCCCAACTTATTTTTCATACCACTAGATTGTCGGCCTCATATGTTCAAGTCGTTGTGGAAAAACTCGCCAACTCTTTGCGATCACGTGCTGGGGTAAAATTTTACCCCAGCACGTGACCATGAGGGGATCGCTTTAGGTTTGCCAATGCGCAGTCCATTCCATTTTATGTCTCTGTTTAAATCACGAAAAATTGACATATTTGCGTTGACACTTGGTATCAAATTTACTTTATTATTTATGTTTACCAGCGAGCGAGCGCAGCGAGCCGGTCGCGAAGCGGCCAATGGGAATTGCGCAGCAATTCTCGGGGGTTGGCGAGCGATAGCGAGCAGGGGGCGTAGCCCCCTAGTATGGTATATTGCGGATACGTGATATGTACGGCCCCAGAAGCCCATATCGGTGAATATTTATTAAATGGTTAACAAGTCGACACTTGTACGACATAGAATTGACATAGACGTTTATCACATTTAATGATCAGTTGTCAATGGACCCGGCTTTGCACGATGTTTTTAAGGTCAAAGCTATGTCGTAGATTTGATGTTTTACTTGATTATCGATATTCATGGTACACTCGTGAAATTGTCGTAAGTGAAAATCCAAAATTCATCTCCACCTCGGAGATGCATGGATATGGAATTCCATTTCTCAACCCCCGATACTTTCAAAATCCCTTCAATTTTCATAACCTGTCATGGTAGCAGCACATAGACGCTGCTGAACATAGCGACGAACTTCGATTGGTTTTATACACCTTTATTCGCGGATGTATGCCTATACCAGTTATTTTGGCTCTTCAGTGTACATTCCCTATTGTAGTGAAGATTGACTAACTCTTAGACTCTTTCCAACTACAGATGTGCAAAAAAATGAAGCACTTTGACCTCTGACCGAAAACACGCGCTTGTAAAGAGGGGACACCGTGCTTTCTTCTTAAGAAAAAAAAATTAAGACTTGGAGCTCTTTTTATAAGAATAGAATTCTAAAGAATAAAACATACGTAGTACTACTAACTCCCTTGTAATAAGATATTGTGTTTCCGTAGAAGGATACTGAAAGTTGAGATAGTGGATAAATTGGAACATGGAAGGCCTGGATACAAGATTCAAGTTGTATTGCAGGATGTGAGAATTTGGCTGGTTGGATTAAAGTTGCACAACAAAAGGGTAGGGCTACAAAAGTTAAGGGGGGAACCAGACGTACTGCATTTCGTAGTACAGTACTACTTTTTAGGTATTTGTCCAACATATGTTTCAGAAAATCCAAAAATATATATAATGTCCTGCTTTTAAAATTTGTACTGCAAAATGGCCGGAATTTTGAGTAATAATTACAATTTCATCATAAAAACCATCTTTCATCTTTTTCAAGACAAGAGGAAAATTAAAATAAAATTGCAATACAAAATTGGGAACTGTTAATAATGAAATCAGTTAAAACAATAAATGTGCCTAGCTAGGTCACTTATGCCGGAGTTAGTGAACATTTCAAAATTATATTCTCTTTTAATTGAAATACACTTAGTCGGCTAATAACAGTCTTAACACAGCTTTATAAAAAAGTACTTTTAAAAACCTTAAAATGAAAAATAAATATAAACCCGGGTAAAAAAACAACTGCCAATAGAGGAAACTGCTATTTTCTATAATTTTTCTGTTAAACTTTTTTTACAGACCAAATAAATTTTTAAAAAATACTTAAAATAAGTCAATGTGTACCCTAAAACTGACAAATAATGGCTTATACAATATACACGTCTAAATTTAAACGTTTATTATCCCTTTTCAACGTTACAAAGTAAAGGATATAAATAAATAGGCTATTTCTTAGGAAATGTAAAAAAGAGGATTAACTCCAAAGTAAATGGAATCATTACTCTCCCGATATAACTAACTCCACAATTGAAAGCGTGAAACAAGCTTATACTAAAAGATATTTTGGCCTAAGCTTTATACATAATAACTGCTCAAATTTCGCCAAAATGTAAAAAAAAACAGGATGCAGTATATCTTTTGGTTCGGGAATCGATAACTCAATGATGGCGATAGGTCATTAACTCTCAATTAAAACTCTCTGAGGTATACAGTATACATGTTTTCCAGCAACACATGATGTTTAAAAAATTATAAATTTATTATTTTCTAAATATTAAAATTTGAAATGTGAGGAGTCATTTATTATCTTCACTGCAGAAATATACCTTTGAAAACTAAAGAAATTACATTTTCAGTTAAAATTTAAACGTGATTCGAATGTAATGAAAACAAGTTAACACTTCAGCCAATTTGCTTATCCCTCATGGTGACAAACAAATGAGGAATCGAGACGCATAAATCCATTTAGTATTTGTCAGTTTATATACATAATAGATATAATTTTGTGAATACTATGAATTTTATAATTTTATCAAACAACAATATTGAAACTGTTGAGGAGTTTTCTTAACAATAACTACAGAAATATAATTTAAAATTGTAAAAAAAATGAATTTGTGTAAGTGAATTTTTTTTCAATTGAGAAAGAAAATCTCATGCAGGAAAACGAGTTGACACTTTGGCTAAGTTACTTGGCCCACAAAGGGCCACTGTTTAGTAGGGTGGTTCGAAAAATCAAAGTGCGGAAACGATTGGCGCCTAGCCTACAATCCACATTTCTCCGGCTGTATTGAATATAACAAACGGTTTTTTTATATGATAGATGTAGCTGACTTACAGGTCCCGACAATCCCACTTTTTGAAATTGGTTTGAATATTTCTTTTAATTTTTCAATGTATAATTTTACAACAAAATATTCAAACCAATTTCAAAAAGTGGCATTATAAAGCTCTTTCAGTCAATTACATCTATCACGTAAAAAAAAACTTTCATAAAAGTATTAAATACAGCCAGAGAAATGTGGCTTAGAAAGGGCTTTTTTTCCATTGGATTAACAAAGAGGCACTTTGGTTTGGAAACCCGCAGTTATCCCCCTTTAATGTTGAGTTGGTTCCGTGCTCTGAGCGGACGGTGCTTTGAGCGGAGGTGCTCAGAGCGGACAGTCGTAGAAAAAGTAATTTGTCACCAAAGGGCTTTCACTTTGAATTGTTTACAGCCACGTCCCCAATCCCCAATCCTAACAGTCTCGGTAGGCCATGTTTGGTCACAAGTCATATGAATTACTGAAATCAGAAAGGAATTCGCTCATTTTTTAGTCTCCTGTAAATATATATATAAATAGTTTTTGTTCCATATTTCTTTATTTGACAATTTTTGAAGTTCTGGTTATCATAATGTATCCTTATAAAAAGCTTAAAGAGACACAGTACCTAAAAATCATCAAAAGTATAATTTTTTTGTTGAGAATTTTTTTAACCTTGAATTAGAAATACTTCACCATCACAAATTTAATTACTAAATAATTAAGGTGTTAAAAAATTGTACTTGGACGAAATTTATTTTTACGAAACGAACTGATGATGCTTATGATATAAAATAAAATTAGAATATTAAAAATAAAAAATATATTTTTAAAAAGAAAAAAGGTACGAGTATGTCATATTTTTTTAATTAAAAAAAGCCAATTGCTACTTATGACTAACGCTTTCAATCACCAAATTTAATTTTTAACAATTGCAAGAGCTATATTTTTTTTATTTTAAGGGGGTTAAGAAAAGCTATTTTTTAATTTATTGCAGTATATTTGTTTTATTTGCAGGTAATTATTCGAGGAAAAAAAGTTATCACTATATTAAGTAAATCATAAAAACTTTCAAATGTGTAAACAAAACTACAAAATTTCGGCCTCCACTTCTCCAACTTTAAACAGTAACTTAAGCTCACAAAACTACAAAATTTTGGCCTCCACTTCTGCAACTTTAAACAGTAACTTAAGCTCAAAACTTTTACCTCTATCTCATTTATTCTAATAAATATAGAACATGCTAATGATTAAATTATATAACAGTTCAGTGACCAAAGATGGCCGTATTTCGTCTGACATTTACGAATGAATTCCACAGCTGCTTCCCATTGTTATGCGTTAGAAGTGCTATTTGTGTCTCCTTCAGACACACCTACTTCAAAAAAGTGTCCGCTCTGAGCACCAAAATGATCAGTGTCCGCAAATTCTAAGTGTCCGCAATGAGCACGACACCCTTGAGTTGGAAAATGTTTCACTACTTGTAAGCAGGGTCTGAACTCTGATCTTCCATAAGGCCCGGGCCAAGGGCCCCTTAATTTTAATTTCTATTTTGCTAAATGCTGTAGACCCCCAAAATTTCAGTAAATTTTAAAATTTTCTAAGACCCCATTTTATTTTTAGCTGGACTTTGACTCAGACATTGACCTAACAGGATTGGTTTGAGGGATGGTATAAGGAATATGGTAAAATGGTAGCAAAAATCTGATAAATCGGCCAACTAGCATCATCATTACGGTCAATCAAACACAAAATTTTCCATAAAGGGGCCTCAAAAACTTGTTGTGCCTATAGTCTGAGTTTTCCTAGATCAGTCGCTGCCTGTAAGATACAATATTCGTCAGAACAAGACTCACCTCCACCCTGGACATCCGCCGAAACAACACCACACCAAATCCACGAAAGAACCAAACTCCACACCATAACTGTTCCAATTCCAGACACTCCGCCTAACCCCTTCACCGAAAACCACTTGTAAGAAAAGATGTGGTTTCTTTGCGAATCTCCTCACTGTCTTCAGAAGAAAAAAGACAAAAGTGTCAAGCCAAACGGCGCTATTGGCGACAGTTGTTGTGTTTCCGACCACTTTTATGAGTCATTATGGAAGGAACAACGGGTAATTGAAAGAGGGGCTCTTGTGTTAACTAGGCTTTATGTATCATGTAACTGGACTTGTGTATAGAGAGATTCAGGATACTTGTGAAAGACAATGATTCCTTTTGTCGATTGAAAGGTTTTATATGTGTGTGGTAGTAGAAAAGGGAATTATCCTTCAGGGCCGGATTTCTAAATAGGCTAAGTAGGCTGTAGCCCAGAGCTGCGAATTTTCGGGAGCGGTAAATTTTACGACCAATTAAAGTAGCATTCGGCTCAAATTATTATAAAGATACTAATATTTTTAAGAAAGAAAACAAATAAATTTCATTAATGAGTAAACCTTAAACGTATAATATATAGTACTAATATTTAGGAGCAAGCATAGCACCCGCTGCGAGAGCAATTGCACCCTCTCCCCCCGGATTAGGAAGTTGAACGATAAAATATTCGAACAACAACGTGTTCTTGATCGAATTCCAAAATTAGTTTTTTTTAAAGAGTAATCTTTCACCAACCGATGAGGATGAACAAATTTAAAACAGCGCATACCACCCTATTTTACAGCTAACCAGCTATCTTTCGCCGAAGGTGAAAATATTGTGACAGGGGCGGCAATTTGATCGTAGCCTACAAGTGTCAAATCTTTAAATTCAACCCTGATCCTATTCTATGTTTTAACCCATTAACAACAGTTGGCAAAAAAAAAATGGCCACGCGAAAGGGAGTTTTTGCTTAGTTAACTAATAAACAAAATATAGCACTAATGAAGACATTGTTAGAACATTTAGGTAGGACAATTAAGTTCCATTTGGAAAAATCTGCAATTTTTTTCCCTCTCTAAGTAAAAATCGCATTTATTTCAAATAAATTTGATTAAGTTATCCATAAATTTTTCTATAAAGTTATATTTTCTTTTTGTATCGTTAGATTGAGGAATCATGTTTTTGGGAGAATTAAATGGTGTTTGTTTTAGTTTAATGAAAATATGAAAAACATGGTAAAATAAAATTCATTCTGAAACAATTTCATTTAATAAATTGGCCCTAAATTCTTCATGCTTGCATTTTTAAATGCTTAAAAATTGAATTTTAACTATTTTTAACAAATAAAGTTTCGAAATAATTATTGATAAAATTTATTCAAAAGATATGATTCCAAAAAATATATATTTAAATTTTAGTTAATAAATTAAGATTTTTTCCCCTATTTTTTACCATTTCAATCTGGATGCATAATGAATCTATTTCACAAATTTTAGATTTTTAGAAAAAAATAATAAGTTGGGACTGAAAGGGTTAAACTAAGGATGTGAAACACCATTCGACTTTCAATTACCACTCGGTAATAGATATTTTATGTTTTTTTTGCCAGTCCGTTTTGCAAATGCGAAGTTTTTGGAAACTTAATGGTCCCGTATGACGCGTAATATTAACAAGTGTTCTAAGTTTGAAATACGTAGCTTTTTTCGTTTTCAAGTAATGCGCCCTTAAAACTAAAAAGAGTTCTATGGCAGGATTGGCAGGTACGCTACGCTATTTTCTCGAAAACCTTAATATGACATTCGATAGTAACGAGGAACTCGCGTACCAAATTTGAAGTCTATAGCTCTTTTAGTTCGAGTTGTATGGTGGTTTCAGACAGACAGACAGTCTGATCAAGGGCGGATTTCTAAATAGGCTAAGTAGGCTGTAGCCTAGAGTGGCAAATTTTTTGGGGCGGCAAATTTTACGACCAATTGAAGCGGCATTTGGCATAAAAAAATTATTATAAAGATACCAATATTTTAAAAAAAGAAAACAAATTATTTACATTATAGCATAAACCGTAAACGTATATATAGTACTAATATTTATTAGCAAACATGGCCGCTGTGAATGCAGTTGTACTCTCTCCCCCGGATTTGGAAGTTGAAAGAAAATTGTAGAACAGTTAATTCGCCTATTATTTCGCTTTCGATTTAGAGTGTAAAGGTACATAGATAATTCTAATGCATATGTAGACAGAAAAAGAATAGTCAAGAAAACTATATCTGGGATATCTTACAACGGAAGTGGGGGAAGGAAAAACACCATTCAGGCGCCGAACAAATTCGTTATTTCAAATATAACTGTCAACTTTATTTTTTTATTTCATTTTCTTTTGCTATCAATATAGGGTGGTGCAAATAAAAGTGGCACTAACGTGGAGATAAGAATACGACATAAATGTTGCCAAGTCAAAAACCAATACAAAAATAGGTTAGCTAACTGAAGCTATTGATCGCTTCAATATTAAGCCCAAACAAACGTTTGCTTGGCGAATTATTTGCCGGCAACTACGCTATGGTTTGAGAAGCCAGTTGAAATGAAATATAAACAAGGTTTGTAGAGCTCTGATCAAAAAAAAGTTCCCACTAGTGATTATTTCGGACGTTATTTATTCTAGAGAATCGGACCTTTTTGTTTTTGTTAATGCAAAACATTCTAAATTGATTGCAAGACCCAAAGGTCTGGTGTTCAGACCCGTTTCGGAATGTTTTTGGACTTGTTGACAGCAGATCCTGGCTGACGCCATTTCGTAACTATTCGTTGCATAGCACTCTTTTTAGGCCCTTTTACACCTTTAAATTCTTTAACAAACAACTGGCCACATTTTTTCTACGAATTCGTTTTAATAAAATTTTCTAGAATGAACACTCTCTGCTGTACTGTGAGTTTCATCTACACCTGTGATTTGATCAACTTACATTCACACAGTCGCAACTCACACTGACGCACTACGATCTGAACTGGCCAATAGTCCATGATTAGCTCTAATGTGAATATGTGATGCTAATCCAATCCAACCAATGCAAAAACAGGTTTGTCAAGTGAAACCATTGCACGCTTGAATAATCTTTTATTTCCACTTGAAAGCTTTCAGGCGGCTTCAGAGTTTTTCTCGCCCAGCATTTCAACGTATTCCTATCTCTAGACCGGGGCCACTTTTATTTGCCCAATGCCCCACCCTGTATAAAAAAAAGGAATACTAGCTAGTAGAGATCTGGAGCCATCTTGTCCAATGAGGGAACAACTTAGTACTTACCCAGATCTTCTTCGAAGATTACTGCTTATGTTTTTTTGAATTTACATTAGGATTTCAGTGCAATTTTTGTTTTTGCATTATAATTCTGAAGGGATCAGTAAAAGTAGGAGTTCCTGTAATTAAATTGTAATTTAGTTTTGTATCAATTTAACAAGCTTTGAATGTGGATCACATTGTTCAATGTTAAGTAATTGTATTGAAGAGAAGTGTATCGTCGAATAAGAGCTAGTTTTAAAGTGCAGTATACATTGGAAAGCAATATGAGTGTCGTCGCTGGTTGTTCTACCGCATCAGTTACACCTTATGCGACCAGGGTAAGTGAGGATATTATAAGTGATCAGTTATCAGCAAATGAAAATATCCGATATTCTATTACTATATTTTCTAATTATTTCTATCGTACTTCAAATAAACCTTTTTTCCCTCTTTTATATTCGTTGTGATAATTTTAAACAGCATATACCCCCACCCTATTTTGCAGCTAACCAGCTATCTTTCGCCGAAGGTAGAAAATTTTGTGACAGGGGACAGGGGCGGCAAATCGATCGTAGCCTATAGGCGGCAAATCTTTAAATCCGACCCTGAGTCTGATACAGGAACTAACGTTTGAAAACAAATTTTTCAGTATCAAGCACCCTACAAAACGTATCGAAATAGCAAAATCTCCATTTAAGAATTTCAACCCAATCACAAAACTTTTATTACTTATATTTTAGATTGAAACTGAAATCCATGTCAGTCCTACTAGTGTACCCCAAAGAGTTCTATAGTAGGGTAGAGGAACGACTCGTACTGAGCTGCCATCGGCAGCCATGGCTCACTACGGAGCCCGAATAGAGGGGCAAAAGTGCTAGTTAATTTATAATTTTGATACTGAGAAAGGACGTACACCCAGGGCAAAGGCGCGAATCGAACCCGCACCTGTTACAGTGCGCGAACTGCTAGCGTTATGGCCTGCGATTCAAACCACTCGGCCATCGGGCCCGACATGCCACCCATTGCCTCCGTGTTGGTCCATGGTGCTGTTGCCAGGTTCAGTATCTACCCTACTATAGAACTCTTTGGTGTACCTATTCGAAAACCTTCGAAAATTAATAGGGTTGTTTCAGATGATGTAACTCTTCTGTTTTTTCATTTTTAAACTTTCTGCAATTCCATTTGTTGTTTCGATTTCAATCTTAAAATAAAGTTGTTTTCATATGCACTGTTTTTTTTTAATTTTAGAGTTCTTTACTTGCGTAACGTTACACGACTTTCAATAACCTCTCAATAAATCAATGCATGTAAAGATAATCATATAATGCCGACCCGGCGGCGCAACGGTTAGGGAGCTAGCCTTTGGAGCCTCTGGGTTCGGGTTCGAATCCCGATAAGGCATGGATGTTTGTGTTTGTCGAGTATATGCGGAGTACGTGCTCGTTAAATCTGTTGGGTCCGAAAGTCCTCCAAGTTCCCATACCAAATCAATACCTCTGGGGGTGACAAGCCAATTCTGGGGATCCTCTAGTTGGCCTCTGTCTCTAAAAATTAGATGGATCCACTTATGTGTGCGTGTTGTCTGTTGTGTCTGTCTTACTTGACGAAGGTTTATAAGCGGGTCTCTGACCAAGCACACAAACCTGAATATATATGTCTACCAACCAACCAACCAACCAACCTAATCATATAATAATCTATAAGGAAATTTCAAAAACTTGAAAACATAAATAGTTTATTAATAGATACAAATTGCACAAGCGCAATTTTCTCTAAAACCTAATTATGACATCCAACAGGTTAACATAACATAACGCCAATAGCCAATATGAAGTCTGTAGCTTTTATTTCAGAAATACCTTTAAAACCAAAATATTTCTATGGCAGCTATCCTTTGCGCCTTCGGGATTATCTCGAAAATTTATTATGACGTTCAACAAGTACTAGGAACCCGCGTACCAAATTTGAAGTTTATAGCTCTTTTAGTTTGAGTTGTATCGGTTTCAGACAAACAGTTTGACAGACGGAACAATGTTCATAAACTACTTTTTTAGAATCAGCACCCTCCAGAACGTGTAGAAAGCCCGTTAAACCTCTATTTTGGATTTTCGACCCTATCGTAATACTTTCATTTTTCATATTTCATCATATTTCATTTTTTGTAATTGAAAGTAAAAATAAAAAATTTCACCACACTTCATATTTTCAACCCTCTAAAAATATTCTTTTCCCATTTTTCATACACCTTTCACTTTAAGAATTATTTATCAAAACATATCGAATTATTTTAAAACAAAACATGTTTATACGGGTTCTTGTGTGGGAACATTTATCCAAAAATAATATTGACACTTATTGTTTCTCTCTATATTTAAAAAATAAGCTCTTTTAAAGTGTCAGCAGCCTTAACGTGATGAATTATTAATGTTAGAAGTCCAAAATTTTTTGGGAAGCTGTGTCTCCCTTATGCCTCGATGCCTGCTTTTTTGTTTTCCAAATTTCCAATTAGTTTTTTAATTAAAAATTACAAAAGTCAGCCAAAAACGAAAACTTATTCCTTTTCAGCAAAACGCCACGGTAAAAATGATCCGAAATGCGTGATTTTGTTACGTTCTTTTTAAAGAACAGTTGCTCTCTGCTCTGTTCTTTAAAAAAGAACGGTTCTTTAACTTGTTCTTTTTACAAAAGTTGCTTTACACGTGGAAGAATTCCCGCAAATATAAATGTATCTTTTCATTAAAATGAACAAGGGTTTTTTTGGTTTTGTGTTTATATATAGAAAAGGTTTATTTTTCTTCGAAGTTTTCCTGTCGACTTATTTGACATATATATATTTCTTGTTTCAGAGTTGGCCTCCCCGCCGTCGCCAAGAGCGACATCGCCAACAACTTGCCAAATTGCTCCGCACCCTGTACAAGGCTCTCTATACTGGAGCCTGGGTTCAGCAAGCCTGCCCACACCCTGACCCACACTACTCGGTCAGCCAAGAGTTCTTCGACTGCAATGTGCTCTAAACATTGCAGGTAAGGTATATATTATTTATTAAGTAAATGATAATGTTAATTTGATAAATTTTATTATGCAATATTAATATTGAGTAGTTAAGAAAAGCTACACTGTTAAAAAATGTGGCGCAAGATTTCCCTGGATTCCTAGAACTTTGTAGCTGTCACCACTATCCGGAAAGAAAATTTACCAATTTTGTAGTAAACCCATAACTTTGGTGCACCGCAAAAGTGGTGATTCAACTCTCCAAATAAAGGTGGCAGCCAGAAAGATCCAGAATTCCGGGGCAATCTTACACCAAACGTTTTCACAGTGCTTTTTTGTGTCATATATTTAATAAATGTTATATTTTAATAAACTAATTAATAATTTCTATTTTGGTATTGCAGAGCTCAATGAAGAACTCAAGGAGATGAATCATAATATTATCGTCTAAACTGTAAAAACATGAAAGACAACTTTTTCCGAATGTGACTCCCGAATTGACTGAAAATGACTCTTTCCCAAATATGACTCCCGAATTTTCCTTGATTAGAACTGCTCTTCTGCTCTTTTTCGACTTTTGACAAACTGGACTGTGCTTATTCTGGGACATTTGCTTCCTCGACAGAGTCTTTTGTTTCTACAACGTGATCTTGCATTCTATACTCAACTTATGAAAAATTAGTATGTGCTTCTTCGACATATCCATGGGTTTCTTCAACGTGTTTCGACATTCTATTCTCGACTTATGACAAACTGGGCTCCTTTCTTCTATGACTTCTTTTGAAAAGTGACAATTACTTCCTCAACAGATTCTTGTGTTTCTTCAACATGTTCCAACTTTCTATGTACTGTCAAACATTATCATGAATCAACATCAATAAAATAACTTTTTTTCTATTGTTACTTTTCTATTGAGTTTTTCTTGTACTTTTTTACAGATTCAGAGGCTTAGAGTCCCATTGTTCAGTATAATGTAATGTAATGTAATGTAATCGACTCAAGTTTCCAGAAATTTTACTCACAAATTTATATAAGTCCTAGTCAGAATAGCAAAATACTGAAATTTGAAAGCTTTTTGTTATTTTAGTTTATTTAGGTTACCAGGAAAGTACCTTGAATATTTTTCATACTTAATCTTTGAGCATAACGCTGATTCCCATACATATCCCTGACTTATCAATTTTATTTTTATTCTAAATAAAAATAGTTTTTTTTTATAACTGTAAATAATGTAATAAACATTTAACTATTATAAAAACATTACAGAAATGTTATAACTAAAATGGCATCACAGTAAAAAAGTTTTTTTTTACAAAAAAAACCTGTCAGCCTGTGTGCAAGAAAAACACCATATAAGTTACTGAGAAAATCTGTTTATTTTATCTGAACAATTTGTTTTTTTAACACAAATTCTGTTTTTTAACCGAGAATTATAAAGAAACAAGAAGTTCTTAAAGAACTAAATAGCCTACTTTCCTGTTACATAAATACTTACTGAAATTCTTATCGGGGAACAACTACGTTCCTAACAGTAAACATCATCAATAACCGTTTCCACACAAGATTTATACACATTAGGAAAAAAAATCGCTAAACACAGCATCCAGCTATAATTCTAAAAGCCAAAATCAACTATTTTCCTTAATATTCTTTAGCAAACTAACTTATTATTTATCGTCAACTCGATTTATTTGTAGTTCGAAGAATAATTAAATATTTATTAATAACAAAAAAACATGAAACTACTCCAAACTGCATATAAAAAATAAGAAATGTAAATTAAAATTAAGCAGAATTGTATGCAAAAGATATGCCTTGCCACTTTCTTAGTAAACAATTAATGAACATTCAAAGAATCACATTGTGCTACATTTTATGACGTCATTACAAACTGATTCATGAAACAATTATAGTGCTTCAAATATTTTTTTAAATAAATAAAGCTTCTCATGTCATTGTTGATATGGCAACAGCGATTTAAATGACTCAAAATTTAATTTCAATGCTAATTCAAAGGGGAATTCGCTGACAGTTAGTAGATTTATGTCCGTCCGGACGTAAAAACAGGCGGACAAAAAGTATGAAAGTCGGATCTGAGGTCTTAGCTTTCTAACAATAAAAGAATTTTTAAGATCCGATGGATAGAACCGATTTTGGAGGGGGGGGGGGGGGGTACGGACAGACGGACGGACATCGACAGCCTGTCAATACCTACATTTTAATTTTTTTTCGAATTAAAAAAAGAAAAAGTAGGCTAAAAAAATTTCACTTGCGTTTGTGAATACGCTGCTTTTTATAAAAAACTCTTTTTAATAACGCGAAGATTTTTGTATCTCCTTTAAGTTTATGTGTTGTTGTGAATAGATTTATTTTAATGATTGCATGCAAATGAAGGATGTAGTTGCAAAACTCACTAAGATAAATATGATGCGGGCCTTTTCATTGGCGATTTCGTTTAATTGAATTTACCGTCTTCAAACGTATCCAATAAAAGTCTGCAATAAAATATTATCTACTTATCCAATCACTAGATTTAAAGATAATTAAATTTTTATACACAGTGTCTACATCTGTTTGCAAAAAATATTATTTTCTTTTATTCTCTTTCCTTTAATTTTTTATATTAATGATGCAATTAATTTTTTATCAATTTGCAAAAAATACATACTTTATAAAACAATACCTCGACAGATATAATTATTCCATAGTATCTATAGGATTGGCAATCAATTTCAAACATCTAGAAATGCTTTGTAAACAGGCATCGTAGGTCGATATAATAAGAGATTGAAATTGATTAATGCTGTTGCATCAGCTGCTATTTCCGCCTTACAAGCCCACCGATCGGATAGTGTGTGTGTGGTGGAGGCGGAGTGTATGTGTGTGTGTGGGGGGGGGGGGGTATTATTGTAGAAAAAAATATATTGTAGATTTGTTTCTGAGTTGAATATTAATTAGAATGTAATTGCCCGGATTTTAAATTGTTGGGTGTTAAGTTTTATAAAACAAAATGAGTACGACGTTATTTCTCTTTTACAAAATAATAGAGTTAAACAAAAAAATACTTGGAATGAAATAAAATACTAACAATAGTTTAATAAACAAAAATTGTAAAGTCATGTTAAATTCAATACTGATTGACGTAAGAGATGATGGGCATTACTTGATTTTTATATTGATTTTAATGTTGATAACTGTTAAGTTTTTCTAATTTGCCTCATCTATTCATAACGTAGGGAGAATATAAAGTTTATTTATTATCTTGTAATATCGACGCATATACCAATATTTCTGGTTATTCACACATCATGTTGAATTAATTTGTATCTCTAAGATATTAATAAAGAAATATCAAAACATTACAATGAGAACAACTTTCTAAAAACTTATAAAATATAGGAAGAATACGTTTGAAATAAATAAAGTTCTCCGTTTGCAGTGAAATGCTACATTGCTGTATTACATTGTACTACGATGCATAAAAAATCCAATCTAAGGTTTTAAAAATCTATACTTCGTTGAATATAATGGAAAGAAATCTTTAGGATATAACATTGTCCATAAAGTTTAGCATTGTCTATATTCTATAACGTTATAACAATGCCTGCATTCTACAACGTTATAACATTGTCTATATTCTATAATGTTTTAAAATTATCTATATTTTATAATATTATAACAATGCCTATTTTCTAAAGAGGTAATATGAAACCATCCCAAACCTTAATACAGGATATTATAGCCATGAAAAAATGAGCTTATATATATATTAATGTTTTTTGGGTGTAGTCTTAATGACAGAACGTATATCGGGAAACAATCAGGGGAATATTAGCTTGAAGGATATTATGTTCTATTCGGTAAGGTTGAGGTTGATCGATTTTTTACCTTGTTTTTTTCCAATGACATGAGAAGAATATGACATAGTGAATGATGAAAGTGGACTATGGCATAAAAAATCAAGCATAAAAATCAATGTTAGAGTAGGTTCGGAAGTTGCTTTGTGTAAGGTTTTTATAGGTAAATTAATTAGTAAAAAACGTTATTATTTATATAGGAAAGGTAGGTTCTCAAGTTAGGATATAACAAAAAATGTAATCTTTTTTCTGAAAAAGAAGGATAATTTACGTGTATTTCAATTATTATGTGGAACACGTACTAGGATTTTAACCGATTTTTTCGAGGATTTGAAGTAATTTAGGTAATTATTTTTCGAACCCAAAAATTTGATTTCCAAAAACTTTCGCAAAACTTCACGTACATGCTATTAATATAGTTTTTTTTAACACTTTTATAACGTAATACTCTCACACGTAATACACACTTATAACGTAATATAATGTATACTCTTTCGCAGAGCCTTGTTCTTGGGACTTTTATAGAAATGTTAGTGAGATTAGTGTCGTTTTCATTTGTAAATAAAACAGCCCGGTTAAAGTATTACTTTCATAAATTTTAAAGGGCGGTGTTGTGAATCAGCATCCCACTTTCTTTCCATAACATATCACGCGGTCAGATATTTTATAAAAATGGGAATATTTCTTATGATGTCACGCTCTCCACACTGTGATTTCATTGGTTATTTTGTTTTCTTTGACAAAGCGTTGAAACAAGCTCATTGTGTTTTTTATAATGTCACTTTCTATAAAATATCATGCGTTCAGATATTTTATAAAAATGGGAATATTTCTTATGATGTCACGCTCTCCACACTGTGATTTCATTGGTTGTTTTGTTTTCTTTGACAAAGCGTTGAAACAAGCTCATTGTGTTTTTTTTATAATGTCACTTTCTATAAAATATCATGCGTTCAGATATTTTATAAAAATGGGAATATTTCTTATGATGTCACGCTCTCCACACTGTGATTTCATTGGTTATTTGTTTTCTTTGACAAAGCGTTGAAACAAGCTCATTGTGTTTTTTTTATAATGTCACTTTCCATAAAATATCACGCGGTCAGATATTTTATAAAAATGGGAATATTTCTTATGATGTCACGCTCTCCACACTGTGATTTCATTGGTTGTTTTGTTTTCTTTGACAAAGCGTTGAAACAAGCTCATTGTGTTTTTTTTATAATGTCACTTTCCATAAAATATCACGCGGACAGATATTTTAAAAAAATGGGAA